>CAJUXJ010000971.1:0-18284 GCA_910589775.1 Avena eriantha
GGCTTTTATTAGATTAGATCTGGGTTTTGTTCGTTCTTGCGGTAGTGAATTTTTTGTTTTCCATGCTACGAACCATCAGTGGTATCAGAGCCCCTATCTACGCGTAGATCTGTTGCACGAGTAGAACAAAATGTTTGTGGGCGTTGATGCTTTTGTTGTCGGTGTGTCTTAGTGTATTTTGCATCTTGCGGCATGTGGGATGAAGCGGCTCGGCCTAACATTACATGTCATCGCACATGAGACTTGCTCCACGCTTGACGTGCAACTTGCTTTGCACAAGTGGCTTTGCGGGGTGTCTGTCTCTCCCACCATAGTTAAGATTCAATTTACAATGAGCATCTTGACAACACTTGTATCAACTTTGTGTGTTCTTGTTCGTAGGTAAGTCGGTCTTATGCGAAAGCCCCAAACCACGTAAAACATGCAAAGAAAATTAGAGGCGTCTAACTTGTTTTTGCAGGGGTTTTGTGATGTGATATGGCCATCATGTGATTGTGATTGTATTTGATGTATGCAATGATCCTTGTTGTAATATGGCAACCGGCAGGAGCCTAATGGTTGTCTTTAATTCTGTTAAGACCTGCGTGTCTATTCATCTTGTAATAGCTTTATTCCAAGTAGTTGTAATAGTTGCTGGTGATGATGGACAACCATGAAGCGGCGCCACTGACCTTGACGCAATGCTGGTGATGATGGAGATCATGTTCGTGCTTTGGAGATGGAGATCAAAGGCGCAAGAAGAAAGGGCCATATCATATCACACTAATTATGAATTGCCTGTGATGTTAATCCTTATGCATCTTGTATTGCTTAGATCGCGACGGTAGCATTATAAGATGATCCCTCTCACTAAATATCAAGTAATAAAGTGTTCACCCTTAGTTGGCACCGTTGCTAAGACTCGTCGTTTCGAAGCATCTCGTGATGATCGGATGTGATAGATTCTACGTGTGCATACAACGGGTGCAAGCCAGATTTGCACATGCGGAAACTAAGGTTATCTTGACGAGCCTAGCATGTACAGACATGGTCTCGGAACACGGAATACCGAAAGGTAGAGCATGAGTCATATAAATGATATGATGAACATGAAGATTGTTCGCCGATGAAACTACATCTTCTCTCGTGAAGATCGGACTTGGTGTAGTGGACTTGGTTCGTGTAATCACTAAGACAATGTGAGGGATGTTGTTTTGAGTGGGAGTTCACCTAGTTAGTTTAAGAATTAAATTTGAACTCAATTTGTCATAAACTTAGTCTAAACTACTTGCAAATTGTTGTAGATTATGGCGACCCCTCCATCAATTTCAATGCGTTCCTAGAGAAAGAAAAGCTTAAGAACAATGGAAGAATTTCACGGACTGGTTCCGTGGACTGAAGATCGTCCTCAGGGCTGGTCAGTTGACCTATGTGCTCGAAGCACCGCTAGGTGACCCACCTGCAGATGATGCCACCGATGACGTAAAGAATGTTTACGCCACTCGGAAAAATCATTACTCCACAGTTCAGTGTGCCATCCTGTACGGTTTAGAAGCGGAGCTCCAGACGCGTTTTGAGCACCACGACCCGTTCGAGATCATTAAGGAGCTCAGGCTAATTTTTGAGACTCGCGCGGCCATGGAGAGCTATGAGGCCTCCAAAAAGTTCTTTAACTGTAAGATGGAAGAGGGAAGCTCCGTTAGCGAGCACGTGCTCACCATGTCTGGGTACGCAAACAAGCTCCAAGAGTTGGGGATATCGATTCCTAATGAATTGGGGATTCACCGTCTCCTTCAATCACTGCCACCAAGTTACAAGAACTTTGTGATGAACTACAACATGCACTGCATGAACAAGACGTTGCCTGAACTGTCGTCCATGCTGAAAACTGCTGAAGTGGAGATCAAGAAGGAGCACCAAGTGTTGATGGTCAATAAGACCACCAATTTCAAGAGAAGGGCAAGCCTAAGAACAAGGGCAACTTCAAGAAGGACGGCAAGAAAGCTGCCGCACCTGCTAAGAAGCCCAAGGCTGGTCCTAAGCCTGAAACTGAGTGCTTCTACTGCAAGGGTGCTGGTCACTGGAAGCGTAACTGCCCCAAGTACCTGGCGGATCTGAAGAACGGCAACATCAAGAAGAAAGGTATATTTGATATATGTGTTATAGATGTGTATCTTACTAGTAATCGTAGTAGTGCCTGGGTATTTGATACTGGTTCGGTTGCTCATATTTGTAACTCGAAACAGGAGCTGCGGAATAAACGAAGACTGGCAAGAGACGAGGTGACGATGCGCGTTGGAAATGGCTCCAAGGTTGATGTGATCGCCGTCGGCACGCTCCCTCTACATCTACCTTCGGGATTAGTTTTAAATTTAAATAATTGTTATTTGGTGCCTGCGTTAAGCATGAACATTATATCTGGATCCTGTTTATTGCGAGACGGTTACTCTTTTAAGTCCGAGAATAAAGGTTGTTCGATTTATATGAGTAATATCTTTTATGGTAATGCACCTGAGATGAATGGTTTATTCTTACTGAATCTCGATAGTAGTGATACACATGTTCACAACATAGATGCTAAACAATAAAATTGAATGATAATTCTACATACATGTGGCACTGTCGTCTTGGTCACATTGGAGTGAAGCGTATGAAGAAACTCCATTCTGATGGACTTCTTGAATCACTTGATTTTGAATCACTTGAAAGATGCGAAGCATGTCTAATGGGAAAAATGACTAAGACTCCATTCTCTGGAACAATGGAGCGAGCTACAGACTTATTGGAAATAATACATACCGATGTGTGCGGTCCAATGAGTGTAGCATCGCGTGGTGGATATCGTTATGTTCTCACTTTCACGGATGACTTAAGTAGATATGGGTATGTCTACTTTATGAAACATAAGTCCGAAACTTTCGAGAAGTTTAAGGAATTTCAAAGTGAAGTGGAAAATCATCGTAACAAGAAGATTAAGTTTCTGCGTTCTGACCGCGGAGGTGAATATCTGAGTTATGAGTTTGGCATGCATTTAAAGAAATGTGGAATACTTTCGCAGTTGACACCGCCGGGAACACCACAGCGTAATGGTGTGTCCGAACGTCGTAATCGAACTCTCTTAGATATGGTTCGGTCTATGATGTCTCTTACAGATTTACCGTTATCATTTTGGGGCTATGCATTAGAGACAGCCGCATTCACTTTAAATAGGGCACCATCTAAATCCGTTGAAACGACACCGTACGAATTGTGGTTTGGTAAGAAACCTAAGTTGTCGTTCCTTAAAGTTTGGGGTTGCGAAGCATATGTAAAGAAGTTACAACCTGATAAGCTAGAACCCAAAGCGGAGAAATGCGTCTTCATAGGATACCCTAAAGAAACAATTGGGTATACCTTCTATCATAGATCCGAAGGCAAAGTTTTCGTTGCAAGAATGGATCCTTTCTTGAGAAGGATTTCTCTCGAAGGAGGTGACTGGAAGGAAAGTAGAACTCGATGAGGTTATTGAACCTTCTCTCGGATTTGAGAGTAGCGCAGCACCGGAAGATGTTTTGTGTGCCGCCTGCACCAATTGGAGAGGAAGCTAATGATAATGATCATAAACTTCAAACGAAGTTACTGCTGAACCTCGCAGGTCAACGAGGGTTCGTACCACTCCTGATTGGTATGACTCTGCCTTGAACGTCATGTTGGTGGACAACGCTGATGACCCTGCGACGTATGAAGAAGCTATGGTGAGCCCAGATTCCGACAAATGGCTAGAAGCCATGAAATCCGAAATGGGATCCATGTACGAAAACCAAGTGTGGACTTTGGTGGACTTACCGGATGGCCGTAAGGCTGTCGAGAACAAATGGATTTTCAAGAGAAAAACAGATGCTGATGGTAATGTTACCGTCTATAAAGCTCGACTTGTCGCGAAAGGGTTCCGACAAATTCAAGGAGTTGACTATGATGAGACATTCTCACCAGTAGCGAAGCTAAAGTCTGTGAGGATTTTGTTAGCAATTGCTGCACATTTCGATTATGAGATTTGGCAGATGGATGTCAAAACGGCGTTCCTTAATGGTGACATTGAGGAAGAGTTGTATATGGTACAACCCAAGGGTTTTGTCGATCCTAAAGATGCTGACAAGGTATGCAAGCTTCAGCGCTCCATTTATGGACTGAAGCAAGCATCCCGGAGTTGGAATCAACGTTTTGATAAAGTAATCAAAAACTTTGGGTTTATACAAACTTATGGAGAAGCTTGTATTTACAAGAAAGTGAGTGGGAGCTCTGTAGCATTCCTAGTACTATATGTAGATGACATATTTTGATTGGGAATGATATAGAACTTCTTAATAGCGTCAAAACCTATTTGAATAATAGTTTTTCAATGAAGGATCTTGGCGAAGCGGCATACATTCTAGGCATCAAGATTTATAGAGATAGATCAAGACGCCTAATAGCGCTTTCACAAAGTACATACTTGGACAAAGTTCTAAAGAAGTTTAGAATGGAAGATAGCAAGAAAGGGTTCGTGCCCATGTTGTCAGGTAAGACCTTGAGTAAGACTCAAAGTCCAGCTACGGCAGAAGATAGAGAGAAATGAATAATATTCCCTATGCCTCGGCCATAGGTTCTATCATGTATGCCATGCTGTGTACAAGACCAGATATAGCACATGCTGTTAGTTTGACTAGCAGATATCAAAGTGATCCTGGAATGGAGCATGGACAGCGGTCAAGAATATCCTAAAGTACCTAAATAGGACTAAGGATATGGTTCTTTCTTATGGAGGTGATGAACAGCTTGTTGTAAACGGTTACACCGATGCTAGTTGGAACACCGATCCGGATGACTCAAAGTCACAGTCGGGATACGTATTTATTTTGAATGGTGCTGCTGTAGTGAGCTGGAGGAGTGCGAAGCAAAGCGTTGTGGCGAAATCTTCAACTGAATCGGAATACATAGCTGCTTCGGAGGCTGCACAAGAAGCCGTTTGGATGAAGGAATTCATTACTGAACTTGGCGTGGTTCCCAGTGCGTTGGACCCGATGGCCATCTACTGTGACAACACAGGTGCCATAGCTAATGCACAGGAGCCAAGGTCACATAGCAAGCTGAAGCACATCAAGCTACGTTTCACACTATTCGCGAGTATGTCCGAGATGGTGACATAAAGATTTGCAAAGTACACACTGATCTGAATGTGGCAGATCCATTGACTAAACCTCTCCCTAGGGCAAAGCATGACCAACACCAGAACGCCATGGGTGTTCGTTATATTACCATGTGATCTAGATTATTGACTCTAGTGCAAGTGGGAGACTGTTGGAGATATGCCCAAGAGGCAATAATAAAAGTGGTTATTATTATATCTTTGTGTTTATGATGAATGTTTACATCCCATGCTATAATTGTATTATTAGGAAACACTAATACTTGTGTGTTTTGTAAACATAAGAGAGTCCCTAGTAAGCCTCTTGTTGAACTAGCTTGTTGATTAATTGATGATCATGGTTTCCTGATCATGGACATTAGGATGTGATTAATAACAAGGTTATATCATTAGGAGAATGATGTGATGGACACACACACCCATAGTAAGCGTAGCATAAGATCAAGTCATTAAGTTCGTATTGCTGTAAGCTTTTAAATGCATAGTAACCTAATCCTTCGACCATGAGGTTGTGTTAATCACCATCACCGGATGGGTACTTTGATGACATCAAACACCGCTTCGTAACTGGGTGGTTATAAAGGTGTCATTGGGTATTCTGAAAGTATGTGTTGAAGCGCATGGACCAAGATTGGGATTTGTCCATCCATATGACGGATAGATATGCTCTGGGCCCTCTCGGTGGAATGTCATCTAGTTAGCTTGCAAGCATGTGACTGGGTCACAAGGGATGACATATCACCGAACGAGTAAAGAGTACTTATCAGTAACGAGGTAGAACTAGGTATGGAGATGCTGACGATCAAACCTCGGATAAGTATAGTATCGCGTGACAAAGGGAATTGGTTTCGTATGTAAATGGTTCAATCGATCACGAAGTCATCGTTGAGTATGTGGGAGCCATTATGGATCTCTAGGTCCCGCTAATGGTTATTGATAGGAGATGTGTCTCTGTCATGTCTACATATTCACGAACCGTAGGGTGACACACTTAAGGTTCGAAGTTGTTTTAAGTAGATATGGAATGTGCGTTGGAGACCGAATGTTGTTCGGAGTCTCGGATTGGATCCGGGACATCACGAGGAGATCCGGAATGTCCAGAGAACAAGATTCATATATTGGGGATCATTTTCTGAGTTAGGAAATGTTCCGGAGTGGTTGTATGAGGATTCTAGAAGGTTTCGGAATGTTCCGGAAGGTTCTAGAAGATTTTGGAGTTTGCTTGAAAACCAAGGAAGGGATCAAGGAGTCCTGGTGGGTCAAGACAAGGAGTCGTGGGGGAGGAGGACTCCTCCCCCTCCCCAATCCGCCGGCCCAAGGAGGTGGGAGTCCTACTAGGACTCCCCCTCCCCAGGCGCCCTCCCTCCTTTAAATAGAAGGGGGAGGCGCCACCCCTTGCCCCTCCTCCATAACTCCCAATCTCTGCCGCCTCTCTCCTCCTCCTTTCTTCTGCACAGGCATAGGCGAAGCCCTACAGAATTCTCTACTCCACCACCACCACCACGCCGTCGTGCTGCTGTGATTCCGTGGAGAAGATCTACTACCTCTGCTGCTCGCTGGAACTGGATGGGAGGAAGGTCTGCTTCGACTCTGCACGTGTGACCGACTGCGGAAGCGCTGCCGAAACGCGGCGCCGGAAGGATCGTCCACTTGACCGACTGCGGAAGTTCTGCCAGAACGCGACGCCGGAAGGATCGTCCACACGATCTTGAGATCGGCAAGTGATCGACTACATCAACCACGAGATCTAATCTCGTTAACGCTTTCGGATCTACGAGGGTTAGTTCCTATCTATCTTGTTGCACATGTCTAATAGATTAGATCTTGGCTTTTATCTAGATTAGATCTGGGTTTTGTTCGTTCTTGCGGTAGAATTTTTTTGTTTTCCATCCTACGAACCCATCACCCTTAGCCTCGAGGAAGAACTACTCCTCCTCATCATGGGAACCAGCAATGGTGATGGAGATGGCGGTGGAGATCGATGGAGATGGCTCCGGGGGCACTTCCCCGTCCTGGCAGGGTGCCGGAACAGAGACTTTCTGTCCCCGAATCTCCCCTTCAGTGGCGGCGGCGCTACGGAACTTTTCGTGGATTTCTGATTGACGATCTAGGGTTTATGCCGGGAGGCTTCTAATAGGCCAGAGGGCAAGGTTGGTGGGCGGCCAGGGGCCCACACCATGCCCTGGCGTGGCCTAGGTGGTCCCGCGCCTAGGGGGGTGTGGCCACCCTGTGGCCCCTCTCCGACTCTCTTTCTGGCTCCGTGAGGCTTCCGGGAAAATAGTAACTTTGGCTTTTGTCCCGTCCAATTCCGAGAATATTCATTTTCTGACTTCCTGGAACCAAAACCAGCAGAAAACAGGCAACTGGCACTGTGGCTCTTGTTAATAGGTTAGTCCAATAAATCATATGAAAAGTACTCCAAAGTGTGGAAATAACACAAGAAAGTGGATAAAACCAAGCATGGAACATCAAAAATTATAGATACATTTGCAATGTATCAACATCCCAAGCTTAACTCCTGCTCGTCCTCGAGTAGGTAAGTGATAAAAAGAAAGAATAATTTTTGAGGTGACATGCATCATCAAAGACTTGATCAAAGTACTTGTAAAACATTCAAAGCTGGGATCATAGCACTTCAATCATAACATGAAAGACAAAGTTCTAGCAATAAGACAAAGAAACTATGATGCAACATGAAAAAAAACAAACAAAAAGATTCATGAATAACAATGCTTTGCAAGACGTTTGTTTGTTTCACATAAAGAAAACATAGCATAATAGTATTCAGCTTGTCCCTCATAGAGTAGCAAATATAAATGCATAGGACACCTTCAAAGTTCATAGGAGTGACTAGATACAAATAGTTTAAAACAAGCAATATCAAAGTATGCATCAATCAACTAGTCTTGGGACAATGCACATAGAACTAAGAATGGCCACTATGCTCTCAAAGAAGGTGCATAAAGATAGAAGGTGGAGACTCAATATAATGGTGGAAGAAAGGCCTTTGTAAAAGGAAGTAGGGATTCAAGTCTCATAAACAGCTTCCAGAAATTATGGTATTAATAGTTTTCAGCTCTCATTGCCCCTATCATAAGCATCTTGAAGTGATTAAGGTTAAAGTGAACAAACTATGGTGTACATGCTTGATGAAGTATAAGTCAGAAATCTCATGTCCCTTGTATACGAGGGCCTCTCCTCATGCTACTCAAGTTTAGTCACCGGTAAGTTCTTGTCATCGTAAGTACATGTGTATCATAGAGAACCGCTAACGGGGTACCCCTTGCCCAATGATATGGAAGAATCCCCATATCAAAATGACAAGGCAAGCAGACAACGAGCATCTCAGCATTCTTCTCATTTACCATGGGAATATGGTGCTTTTTTATCTCTTTCCTCTTTTCATAGTATCTTTTTTTTTCTTTTCTCTTTTTTTCTCAATATAGGAATCTTTTTTTATAAGAAGAATGCTTCATAGACTGCTCATTATGTTTACGCTGCAGGTTTCCACCATGTCAGCATGGATTAGACCAGCGGCCCAGGCGTTTCTCTAACACATATACATAACTCCATGGACTTACAAGCTCCCATTTCATTTCACACCGACGACATCCATATACAAAAGAGCATGATATCAACTAGGTACAAGTACCAAGTGCAATGTTGAAAGCGTTCCCCATGAAAGCATGGTTCTGCTAATTCCCAACAGATAAGTGCAAGCATATACAACATAGAAGACACAATGCTTCAAGTTTATTAAGGGCAAGTAAAGTAAGTGTGCCATCAAGTTCGTGAGAGCTTAATTACTAGTTTTCTCATAACAAGTGGAAGGTAAACAAAAGCATGAATGTACTTGGAATAGCATAAGCTAGTAGGTAGGTATGGTGGACTCTTTGGAATAACTTGGTTTAGGGAGTTGGATGCATGAGTGGAACTCATACTTTGTTGTGGAGGCTAGCAAAAGACTGGGAGCGACAAACTAAGAGAGCAGTAATGGCCATAATCATGCAGAGCGACAAAACATCATTGATCAAAGCATAAAGTGATACTACAAGTTGAAAACTAAAGGATCATAAAGGCTATGGTGACTTGAGATAGTCATAACATGGTGTGAGCATGTGCCAAGTAACCCAAATAAAGCATCAAAGGAGAATCCCACCATACTATGCTTTAATATGCTAAAACAACGCATGATTCATCCAAGGCACATTAAGCAATATCAATTGTTTATAACAAGTCATGCTACAGCAAAGAATACTAAGCATAAAGCCAAAACAATATCAAGAATGGCATGACAAAGCATAGGCCACAGTCAAAAACCAGCTCTTTTTACCACATAAGCATGAACTTTCCTACTCTTTTCCAAACCAAACCAAACTATTTGCAAACCAATGTATGAAAGAGGGGGTCCAACCAATTTATTCAGCAAACTAAGAAAACCAAGCAAAATGAAAACCAAAAAAAAAATGAAAGCAAAGACGCTCCAAGAATAACACAACTGTGCATGAAACAATAAAAATGAAGTGTTTGGAAGAAACCTGGGATTTTTATTGATGAAGAAGGGGATGCCTTGGGCATCCCCAAGCTTTGATGCTTGTACTTCTTGGATATTTCTTGGGGTGACACGCGTGGCATCCCCAAGCTTGAGCTTTAGTCCATTCTTCATCTCATTACTCATTCCTTCCATACACCTGAAAATTTTCCTTCATACAAAACTTCACACAATCTTTATTAGCAACATTAGTGCACTCAAGATAATAAGTCTTTAGGTTCAGTTCCAACACCAATAAAAATTCCATTAAAACACAAGCTACTGTAGCACTTCCCTCAAAAATCTCAATTCCCCAAAAGAACTCAAAAAGGAACCAACAAGAAGCAAATGCAAATAATGGCAGAAATCTGTCAAAACAGACCAGCAGGTAAAGAGGAATTTTTTCGAAGACCTTCTGTTGCTCAAATCAAAAGTGTTGAACTAACTCAAGTTAGATAACAACCTATGGCAGAAGCACAAAAATTCACGCCTCAAAATGTCGTACAGAGATTTTACACGAATTTTTACAGTGAAGCACAGGAATCTGTTTCGGGACAACAACTTTCCCAATCATTACTTCTCTCTCATTAGAGGTTACTCTTGACACAAAAAGCAAATAAAAAGGATAAGAAGAAGTTATTATAGAGGTAATAACTTCCAAAACTCATCTAAAACTTTTGGGTTATCTCCCAATAAGTACTTTTCTTTAACGCCTTTAAGTTGGGCAGGATAGTTTGAGAACATGCTCACATAAGAAATATAAACTGAAGTAAAAGAGAGCATCAAGAAGCAAATCAAAGCACATTTAATTCTAACCTACTTCCTATGCATAGGAATCTTATAAATAAACAAGTCATGAAAGCACAAAGCAACCATAGTAAAGCAAAACAAGTGCAACTTCAAGACTTTCATCATAAAGAGGGGAAATCTTAATATTATTGAGATACATAAGACCATGTTTCCCTCTCTCATAATAACTTTCAGTAGAAACATGAATAAAATTAGCAATATAACTATCACATAAAACATTCTTATCATGAGCCACATGCATATAATCATTATTACTCTCCACATAAGCATAGTATTATTCTTATTAATTGTAGTGGGAGCAAATCAACAAAGTACCTACCATTATTATTCTCATCACCATAATCATCAAATATAGGAGGCATATTGTAATCATAACTAATTTCCTCTTCAATAGTAGGTGGACTGAAAATATCATATTCATCATTGTAATCATCATATATTGGAGGTTTGGTATCATCATAAGCAATAGAATAGCTATCTTCCAAAGCTAGGGAACTAAAAAGATCATTTCATAAAAACTAGCTTCCCTAGCTTAGACTTTTCCATATCATTAGCAATAATGGTGTCCAAAGAATTCATACTAACAACATTGCTATTAGCATGCAAATAAAGTTCCATAGGTCTTTTAATTTCTCTTCAAACACTTCATGTCCTAATTCAAGATAAATAGTATAAAGCTCTCTAATTCTGTTGTTTTTTTCCATTTAGACAAACTAGTGAAAACAAGAACAAAAAAAGAAAAAAATTGCAGAACCTAAAGGAAATAACTTTGAGCACTCACACCGGAGGATGTGAGTACCTTTTACCTTACCTCCCCGGCAACGACACTAGAAAATAGGCGTTTGCCGTGGGAGATTCTTTTTCTTTAATCCTCCGGTGTGATACCTTTTACCTTATCTCCCCGGAAACGGCGCTAGAAAATAGCTTGATGTCTACGCACTTCTATTCTTGTAGACAGTTGTTGGGCCTCCAAGTGCAGAGGTTTGTAGACAGCAGCAAGTTTTCCCTTAAGTAGATCACCCAAGGTTTATCGAACTCAGGGAGGAAGTGGTCAAAGGTATCCCTCTCAAGCAACCCTGCAATCAAGATACAAGAAGTCTCTTGTGTCCCCAACACACCCACACTTGTCAGGTGTATAGGTGCACTAGTTTGGCGAAGACATAGTGAAATACAAGTGGTATGGATAATATAAGTGGTAACGGTGATATAAAATAGCTTGATGGCGTGGAAAAGACTAAAGTAAAACTGAAATAATGATGGAAGCAAGCAAACATGTAATGGATCTAGCAAACGGTGTTTCAGTGCTTAGAAACAAGGCCTAGGGATCATACTTTCACTAGTGAACAGCCTCATATAATATCTTCTCTTTATGATACTACTCTTAAGTACTCTCTGGTTGGACACTCTAATCAACGGTAGGGCTATAACAACACACCTCAAAGTTCATATTTCCCATCTAGAAAACCCCACACTGTCACCTTGAGTACTAGATGAGTCCAACAAACACCACAATTTCATAAAGGCATCCAACTCCAAATATAACTCATAACAAGTATTTGTAATCTCTAGCCTAAGTGCCACCATGGTGTGCACGCTGTCACTTTCACACACATGGGGAGAGCAGAGATTCATTAACACTTGAGTAGCAAGGTAGATCTTCTAGATTACGAAGCTCATGACCACAACAAAATCATGCATAGATAGAGAGGTGAACACATAGCTACCGGTAGAACCCTTAGCCTCAAGGAAGAACTAATCCTCCTCATCATGGGAATCAACAATGGTGATGGAGATGGGGTGGAGATCGATGGAGATGGCTCCGAGGGCACCCCCGTCCTGGCAGGGTGCCAGACAGAGACTTCTGTCCCCGAATCTCCCCTTCGGTGGCGGCGGTGGCTCCGGAACTTTTCGTGGATTTCTGATTAACGATCTAGGGTTTATGTCTCGGGAGGCTTCTTATAGGCCAAAGGAAAGGTCGGTGGGCTCCCACGGGGCCCACACCATGCCCTGGCGCGGCCTAGGTGGACCCGCGCTTAGGGGGGGTGTGGCCACCCTGTGGCCCCTCTCCGACTCTCCTTCTGGCTCCGTGAGTCTTCCGGGAAAATAGTAACTTTGGCTTCTGTCCCGTCCAATTCCGAAATATTCATTTTCTGACTTCCTAGAACCAAAAAACAGCAGAAAACAGGCAACTGGCACTGTGGCTCTTGTTATAGGTTAGTCCAAGAAATCATATGAAAAGTACTCCAAAGTGTGAACAAAACACAGAAATTTCTTGTTCCAACTTTGGAGTACTTTTCATATGATTTCTTGGACTAACCTATTAACAAGAGCCACAGTGCCAGCTGCCTGTTTTCTGCTGTTTTTGGTTCCAGGAAAGTCAGAAAATGAATATTCTCGAATTGGACGGGACAAAGGCCAAAGTGCCTATTTTTTCCGGAAGTGATCAAGTGCCAGAATACGAGATGGTGATTGTCAGGGGCCGACCACACCAACTGGCCATGCGGCCAGGCTAGGCCCGCGCCAGGGGGTGGTTTGGTGGTCTCCTGAACCCCCTTGGCCTCTCCTTCTGCAAATAAGATGCCCTCGGGACGAAAACCCTAAGTACCCGATCATCGAAATCCACGAAAGAGTCTGTAGCCGCTGTCATCTCCATCCCTAGATCGGGAGGGATCTGAAGCTCTTCCGGCACCCTGCCTGGGAGAGGGGAATTCACCCTGGAGGCCTTCTTCATCACCATGCAAGCCTCCGATGTGATGCGTGAGTAGTTCATCCTTGGACTACGGATCTATGTAGTAGCTAGATGGCTGGTTTCTCCTCCTTTGTTCTTTCATGTTTAGATCTTATGAGCTCCGTTCATGATCAAGATCATCTATTTGTAATTCTACATGTTGTGTTTGCGGGGATCCGATGGATATTGAGATGCCATTTTAGATTGATTATTGATTCTATCATGTCTTTGTTATTTGATTCTTGCATGCTTTCCGTTGTTAGTAGCTATCTTGGCCAAGTAGATGCTAGCAACTCCAAGATTGAGTATTTCTGCCTCTAGTAATCTGGGGAAGTGACAGAAATCTCTAAGGTACTAGATGTGCTGTTGCTACTAGGGAGAAAACAACAATCCTTTGTTCATAGAACAATCGTATTGTTTACTTTACACGCAGTTCGTAAAGCAATAATCTGTTGCTTGCACTTAATACTGGAGGGGGTTCGGATGATAACCTGAAGGTGGATTATTAGTCATAGATGCAGTTGGATGACGGTCTATGTATTATGTTGTAATGCCCAATCAAGTCTCAGAGGAGTCAAGATGATTAGTATATGCATGTATTGCTTTCTCGGTGTTTGTCAATTGCCCCGCTGTAATTTGTTCACCCAACATGTTATCTATCTAAGGAGAGCCACTCTAGTGAACTATGGATCCCGGTCCTTTTTCTTTACATACAATCTATAAACTGTTTACTACTTTGTGTTTACTTTCTGCAAACTTTTACTTTCTTTCCATTCGATACGTTTAATCCTTTGTTTTTTCGCAAAACACGGTGAGATTGACAACCTCATCGCAAGTTGGGGACAGTTTTTTTGTTTTGTTGTGCAGGTCTCCACGTTGCTACTAGCACCGGTAGTGCGCCCTGCCAAAGCTCAGCTAGTAACACCTTTGGGGTGTTTCCTTGCTCCTACTGGTTCGATTAAACCTTGGTTTCATAACTGAGGGAAACTTACTGCTGTGCTCATCATACCTTCCTCTTGGGTTCCCAACGAGCTCTACGTCGAAAGTCGAGCGCATCAAGATCTTTTCTAGCGCCGTTGCCGGGGAGTCAAGGACATCTTCACAAGGGGAGTCCCTCATAACCAATCTCTTTACTTTGTTGTTTTTGTTTTGCTTAGTTTCTTTTTCCTTTGTTTGCTTGTTTTGTTATCAAAACACAAAAAAAATTAGTTTTACAAGTTTGCTTTCTTATTTGAAAACCCAAAAATGACTAGTCTTGAAAACTAAGTTGTGTGACTTCACTAGCACCAACAACAATGATTTTGTGAGCACACATATTGCTCCACATGTGGCTGAAAATACTTTCTTTGAGACAAAACCGCTTTGCTCAACCTTGTTATGAGAGAACAATTTTCTGGTATTGGTAATGAAGATGCTGCTTCCCATCTAATAACTTTGTTGAACTTTGTGAGATGCAAAGCATAGGGATATATGGTGATATTATTAAGCTGAAATTGTTTCCTTTATCTTTGAGAGGAAAAGCTAAAGAATGGTTGAATTCCTTAACTAGGAATAGTATTGATTCTTGGACTAAGTGCAAAGATGCTTTTATTGAAAATACTATCCTCCTACTAAGATTATATCCATGAGAAGTGAAATAATGAAGTTTAAACAACTTGATAATGGGCATGTTGCTCAAGTTTGGGAAAGAATGAAATCTTTGGTAAAGAATTGTCCCACTCATGGACTGACTGCTTGGATGATCATCCAAATTTTTATGCAGGACTGAACTATTCTTCAAGGAACCTATTGGATTCAGCTGCTGGAGGTACCTTTATTACCATCACTTTGGTGCTGCAACAAAACTTCTGGACAATATGATGGTTAATATTCTGAATGGCATACTGAGAGAGCTCCACAAGGTAAGAAGGTAACTTCTGTTGAGAAACCTCCTCCTTGAGTGATAAAATTGATATTATTATGTCTATGCTTGTTAATGGGAAAGCCCATATTGATCCAAATAATGTTCCTTTAGCCTCTTTGGTTGCTCAAGAAGAGCAAGTTGATGTGAACTTCATAAGAAATAACAATTTTGGCAACAATGCTTATGGTAATAATGCTTATAGGAACAATTTTGGTAACAACAATTATAAGCCATATCCTCCCAACAATGGTAATGCTTATGGAAATTCTTACAACAACAATAATAAGAGTGCTCCCTCTGAACTTGAAGTTATGCTTAAAGAGTTTATTAGTAAACAAACTGCTTTAATAAACTATTGAGGAAAAACTCTCTAATGCTGAAAGAGATATAGCATCTTTGGCTGAAGCTCAATCTACTTTGAATAAAATGGCTGCTAAACCTGAAACTAATGAGAATCCCTTTGTGCTACTAATGCCATACAAGTAGAATTGATGAAAATGTTAGAATATTAGCTGAATTACATGCTAAGTGGGAAGAGAAGATGAAATTGCTAGAAACATTAGTGTTTCTACTATCACCACCACTAGTGTTGAGGCTAGTAATAGTTCTACTACCTTAGATGATAAAGTTGATTTTGATCTTGATGGTTGCAATATCTCTGAAGTTATTAAGTTCCTACAAAAGCTTGCTAAAAGTCCTAATGCTAGTGCTATGAACATGGCTTTTACAAACACATTATTGATGCTCTCATAAAGATTAAAGAAGAAAAGATGAAACATAAAGCTTCTATTCCTATAAAACAAGAGGATGGTTGGGAACCCATCATTAATATGAAAGTGAATGACTTTGATTTCAAAGCTTTGTGTGATCTTGATAGTAGTGTTTCTATTATGCCTAGAAGGATTTATGATATGCTTGATTTGCCTCCTCTTGAAGATTGTTATTTGAATGTCCCACTTGATGCTAATGCTAAAAAGAAACTCATGGGGAGTCTTAATGATGTTCTTATTATGTTAACGATTCCTATGTCCCCGTTGATTTCTATGTTTTGGATGTTGAATACAATGCTTGTTGTCCTATTACTTTGGGAAGACCTTTTCTTAGAACTGTTGGTGCCATCATTGATATGAAAGAAGGCACCATTAAATATCAACTCCCACTCAAGTAAGGTATAGAACACTTCCCAAAAAGAGAGAAATGTTATTTTTGCTTCTCCTATGAAAACAAAATTGGTCTTAATGCTTCTTCATTTGAGAACACTTGATTCTTTCTTTGCTTCTTATGCCTAACTTAAAGGCGTTAAAGAAAGTACTTATTGGGAGATAACCCAAGAGTTTTAGATGAGTCTTGGAAGTTATTACCTCTGTAATAACCGCTCCTTATCCTTTTTATTTGCTTTTTTGCCAAGAGTAACCTCTAATGAGAGAGAAGTAATGATTGTGAAAGTTGCTGTCCCGAACAGATTTCTGTGCTTCACCGTAAAAATTCGTGAGAGAGCTCTGTATGTCGGATTTAGCTGTATATTTTTTGCTTCTGCCCAGGTTGTTATATAACTTTAGTTAGTTCAACACTTTTTGATTTGAGCAACAGAAGGTCTACAAAAAAATTCATCTTTACCTGCTGGTCTGTTTTGACAGATTTCTGACATTTTCTGCATTTGCTTCTTGTTGGTTCCTTCTTGAGTTCTTTTGGGGAATTGAGCTTTTTGAGGAAGTGCTACAGTAGCTAGTGTTCTATCTAATGGAAGTTTATTTGGTGTTAGAACTGAACCTTAAGACTTATTTATCTTAGTGCACTAATGTTGCTAATAAATTGTGTGAAGTTTTGTATGAAGGAAAAATTCAGGTGTATGGAAGGAATGAGTAATGAGATGAAGGATGGACTAGCTCCAGCTTGGGGGATGCCACGCGTGTCACCCCAAGAAATATCCAAGAAGTACAAGCGTCAAAGCTTGGGGATGCCGGCATCCCCTTCTTCATCAATAAAATCCCAGGTTTCTTCCAAACGCTTCATTTTTATTGTTTCATGCACAGTTGTGTTGTTCTTGGAGCGTCTTCTTTTTCGTTTTTGTTTTGGTTTTTAGTTTTTTGGGTTGCTTAGTTTTCTGAATAAATTGGTTGGACCCCCCTTTCATACATTGGTTTGCAAATAGTTTGGTTTGGTTTGGAAAAGAGTAGGAAAGTTCATACTTATGTGGTAAAAAGAGCTTGTTTTTGACTGTGGCCTATGCTTTGTCATGCCATGCTTGATATTGTTTTGGCTTTATGCTTAGTATTCTTTGCTGTAGCATGACTTGTTATAAAAAATGAGATTGCTTAATGTGCCTTGATGAATCATGCGTTGTTTTAGCATATTAAAGCATAGTATAGTGGTATTCTCCTTTGATGCTTTATTTGGGTTGACTTGGCGCATGCTCACACCATGTTATGACTATCTCAAGTCACCATAGCCTTTATGATCCTTTAGTTTTCAACTTGTAGTATCACTTTATGCTTTGATCAATGATGTTTTGTCGCTCTGCATGATTATGGCCATTATTGCTCTCTTAGTTTGTCGCTCCCAGTCTTTTGCTAGCCTCCACAACAAGTATGAGTTCCACTCATGCATCCAACTCCCTCAACCAAGTTATTCAAAGAGTTCACCATACCTACCACTAGCTTATGCTATTCCAGTATATTCATGCTTTTGTTTACCTTCCACTTGTTATGAGAAACTAGTGATTAAGCTCTCACGAACTTGATGGCACACTTTACTTTTTTGCATCTAATAACTTGAACCATTGGGTCCTTCTTTGTTGCGTATATGCTTGCACTTTATAAGTTGAAATTAGCAGAACCATGTACCATGGGAACGCTTTCAACATTGCACTTGTACTTTGTACCCCGTTGATATCATGTTCTTTTGCTTACGGATCCCAGCGGTGTGAAATAAAAGTGGAACTTGTAAGATCATGGAGTTTGTATGTGTGTTAGAGAAACGCCTGGGCCGCTAGCCTAAGCCATGCCTAATCATGGTGGAAACTTGCAGCATCAACCATAATGAGCACTCTATGAAGCATCCTCAATAAAACCTATGCAATAGCAAATAAAAAGATCGCTGAGATGCTCATTGTCTGCTTGCCTTGTCATTTTGATTATGGGAAAGCTCCCGTATCATGTGCAAGGGCACC
>CAJUXJ010000972.1:0-52886 GCA_910589775.1 Avena eriantha
CCTGTTAGCTCCCCTAGCCCGCCACACCGGTTAGCACCCCCCGCGCGCACGCCCGCGTCCCGGGATCGAATCCCCGCTCCGCGCCGCGCGCACGATTTGCCGTCAGAACATGGAGAAGAAAAACAGTAACTCGGGCCGTGGTAGATTTGCAAAAAGCCCCCCACCTTTTTAATTCCTGCAACCCGCGCTCCTAGCAGCCCCACCAGTCAGCCACGCTCGCACGTTTGCAGAAAACCCCTCGGCTTTTCCTGGTTGCAACCCGCGCTCCAGCCCCCAGCCCCACCTGTCAGCCCCTGTCTCGCTCACCGCTGACACACGGGCCTGCGCCAGTTGGCCCACCCCGCAGTCACAGTGGCTAGCCGAGCCGCGGTGACAAAAGACTTTTCCCCGCGCGTGGCCCAGTCAGCTCAAGGCCCACCTGTCAGTGACTGGGGTTGATTCTGACTGAGTGAGAAAAGTAATTCCTGAGTCTGTTTTAAATTAAATCTTTTCCAAAATAATTTAAATTCAAATTCTTTTCAGATTTAAATAATTTTTAAAATACAAATCCAAATAATACATGTAATATATGTTTTGGAATCAGAAAAATGTGAGGAATTCAAATATGCCCTTCAAAATAATATTTGAACACTTTAAATTTTCGAGATGATTACAATTACAATGAAATGCCCTTTTCCTTAATTATT
The DNA here is from genome assembly GCA_910589775.1 of Avena eriantha. Lineage (NCBI taxonomy): Eukaryota > Viridiplantae > Streptophyta > Magnoliopsida > Poales > Poaceae > Avena > Avena eriantha. Next base: position 687 of record CAJUXJ010000972.1, read on the forward strand.
TAATAACTTTTTTTTTATAACTCCAAATTTGACAAATAATATGTCTAAATCGATCAGCGCGACGAGCCCGTTCTATTTATGCAGTCCTTGTTCTGAATTTAAGCATGCATCATGTTGTCATTTAAAATCTGAACTGTTTATGACAATAAAACTTGGGTAAATAAATAATAAAGTGCTTTATTTCTTATATCCACACCTCACCTTTGCCATGCTACTTTAATGCCATGTAATTGTGCATCATTCATCATGGCATGCTTGGTTGCTTGTTGCATTTTAATTCGTATGCTTGTGCACTTTATTTATGTTGGCCCTTATTTGTTTGGTTCTTCCTCGAATAGACGCCCAGCAGGAGAATTACCAGGAATAACAGGAGTATTACCCAGATCCATCTCTCGCTTCAACTGAGATGCCAGGAAAGCACTACCACATGCTTGCATACATACAGTACCTATTGCCTCTATCTTATTCTTGCATCATTGAGTCGCGATTGCATTAAATTGAATCCCAGGTACTGCATAGCCTTTACTCTTAAACCACACCAAGCTTGTTCCGGTTCCATGAGCCATTACTACAGGAGTTGTTTGAGCCATGCGAGTCGTAGAAAAGCATGAGTAGGGTATGTGAGTGTCTGAGGAATAACGAGGTACCTAAACAACATAACCTGAGTAGTAATGGGATAACAAATGAAAGAGGCACCAGTGAGCAATATCTGCTATTTGGTTTTTCATGCTCACTTGTGTCCCATAGGACCCCGAGTACTTGATTCCTGTTCCTTGACTATTCGCACTATCCACATCCGGGAGGCCTTATGGACCCCCCTGAGCCAGAGCCTGATTCATTCTTATTTCTTGGGGCCACAATTAGTTTAGGGCTTTATTACTATCCTGTACTTATGCCATGTTACTGCTTTATTTAAGATTGTGCGAGGAGCACCTGTACTGTTTTGGATCGTGACACGTTTTCGCTGTATCGACAAGCCCAGTCACATTTTCGGGTTCCCAGTCGTTTACCGCCGTCCACACAAACCTTGGGTCTGCCTCGGAGCCGGCCAACTTCGTTGCGGGTAGCTTAATGGGGTGGCCCCCTGAAATATTTCTGAATCCTGTGATTGCTTTGTCGTGAATGCCTCGTTGGGTTTTGATTTGGTTTTTCCGAGGTTGATCGAGTGTGTGTTGCTATTCGTGCAACCCTGCAGGGTAAATCTTTCTGAAAGCCGTGTCCGCGGTTATGGACGACTTGGAGCATAGTTTCTCGATCATAGACAAGTATAACTAAAGGGCCGCTATTAATTTGACTAAGTCCTTGACTAGTAAATAGTGCAATACTCATGGAATGGTTAATAAAAACTGCCAACGGATGATGGGGGTTGTTCGTCCGCTTCCTCGTTGGTAAGCGAGGAGGAGGATGGATCTGTTAATTATACTGTTATAACTGTTGTTCTTAATTCACGGACATCCGTCTATCATTGGTTGGGCGGATGGTTAGCGAGTCTCTATAGAATTGTTAGGTATTATCTTTTGCTGCAATTGCGTCACCCCAGGTTGTGTTCCCTTTAGTGGCCCTAGGGTCTCACACGACAAATTTTTTGATTCAGATGAACAGGTGTACCCGCAAGATGGATACTGGGTGGAAGACAAAGATGATGTTGGCAACGATCATTCGGTGTAGAGATTCCGGGAACGGGGATCCGTGTGATCTGTGGGTGGGGAGTGTTTATTTATGGGGCATCTTATGCCAATTTGCTTCTTATCCATACTCAGATCTTGTTTTCCGCTTCCGCCTGATACTCTGATGTGTGATGTATGAGGAGCTATCCTAAATTATTATCTCTATCTAGGACATTTGGATCTTGCCGTATGGCGTTGCAATATTTCTATTTCTTTTAGATGGAATGGCTCTGAGGACTGTTGTATGTGGCTTGCATACATACTCACTTGTGTATGTAGTTGATCCCTTCAGCTACCGATTACGCCGCTCGTTCTTGTCCCGTTGTCTGAAAGTGGTTAGGACGGCCGAAAGGTCTACCGTGAGTGGCCCTGGGCCCCACCGTACTATTTTAACCACTTTCGTTCATCCAGGCATTAACTAAGAGCGTAATTCACCGAGGTAGTTACAGATGTCATTGCATGTGTGTTCTTTTCCTAAACCACAGGGATCCACTAGATGTCATTGCATGTGTGTTCATTTCATAAACCACATGGATCCACTAGATGTCATTGCATGTGTGTTCTTTTCCTAAACCACATGGATCCACTAGATGTCATTGCATGTGCGTTATTTTCCTAAACCACATGGATCCACTAGAGTCATTACATGTGTGTTCTTTTCATAAACCATATGGATCCACTAGATGTCATTGCATGTGTGTTATTTTCATATACCACATGGTTCCACTAGATTTCATGCATGTGAGCTCTTTTGCTAAACCACATGGATCCACTAGAGTCATTCCATGTGTGTTCTTTTCATAAACCACATGGATCCACTAGATGTCATTGCAAGTGTGTTATTTTCATAAACCGCATGGTTCCAATAGATGTCATGCATGTGTGTTCTTTTGCTAAACCACATGGATCTACTAGAGTCATTCCATGTGAGTTATTTTCATAAACCACATGGATCCACTAGATGTCATCGGATGTGTGTTATTTTCATAAATAAAATGGATCCACTAGAAGTCATTGAATGTGTGTTCTTTTCATAAACCACATGGATCCACTATATGTCATTGTATATGTGTTCTTTTCTGAAACCACATGGATCTACATGAGTCAATCCATGTGTGTTCTTTTCATAAACCACATGAATCCAGAAGATGTCATTGCATGTGTGTTCTTTTCATAAACCACGTGGATCCACTAGATGTCATTGCATATGTGTTATTTTCATAAATAAGATGGATCCACTAGAAGTCATTGCATGTGTGTTCTTTTCATAAACCACATGGATCCACTAGATGTCATTGCATGTGTGTTCTTTTCCTAAACAACATGGATCTATAAGAGTCATTCTCTGTGTGTTGTTTTCATAAACCACATGGATCCACTAGATGTCATTGCATGTGTGTTATTTTCATAAACCACATGGATCCACTAGAGTCATTCCATGTGTGTTCTTTTCGTAAACCACATGGATCCACTAGATGTCATTGCATGTGTGTTTTTTCATAAACCACATGGTTCCACTAGATGTCATGCATGTGTGTTCTTTTTCTAAACCACATGGAGCACTAGAGTCATTCCATGTGTGTTCTTTTCATAAACCACATGGATGCACTAGATGCCATTGTGTGTGTGTTATTTTCCTAAACCACATGGATACAGTAGATGTCATTACATGCGTGTTATTTTTCTAAACAACATGGATCTACTAGAGTCATTCTATGTGTGTTGTTTTCATAAACCACATGGATCCACTAGATTTCATTGCATGTGTGTTCTTTTCATAAACCACATGGATGCACTAGTTGTCATTTCATGTGTGTTTTTTTCCTAAACCACATGAATCCACCAGAGTCATTCCATGTGTGCTCTTTTCATAAACCACATGGATCCACTAGATGTTTAGGAAAAGAACACACATGCAATGACATCTGATGACATCTTGATGATCAAAGGAGATGGTGTAGACAAGGTGTAACAAGCATTTGTAACCTTGAGATTTGATAATCCAAGTTGATTTTGGTGAAATCTAGGAATTTAAGGATCTTGGGTAAGATTGTTTTCATGCCACCAAAACCTTGTTGGATCATGGAGTTCAGATCTCCCCTTGGGGCATGGGGTATATGGATGGGTATACCAAGTGATGTAAATCAACATGGTATAGAGGTTTGATCTTGATATTGCTTGAGTTCACAAAGACATGCTTTCAAACTTTGAATAAAATAAGCCTGCCAAAGGACATTATCAACTAGCCTCCAAAACCTTGTGGGTTTTAGAACCACAAAGATCCACTTGGAGCAAGTGAAGTAGATAATGCTATACCTATATGATCAGAACACAACCATGCAAAGAGTTGGTCCATAGGAGTTTGTATGGTGGTGTGAGCTTCTATCAAAGTAGGCATGTTGACTAGATTTGCAGGAATATTTATTTTCTTGCCTGCAAAACCATCAAGAACAATTGGGTTGGAGGATGATCTAACCAAGGGAAAGAGTGGGCCTTGGTAGTCCTTATGATGGTTTACAGGATTGTTAAAGTTCATTACCAATAATGCACAAGGGCTGAGAAAGGGAGACATTCAAAAAGGTGATGTTGGAAACAGATTTCTAGACATCCTAATTTGGCAGATTTAGGGTTTTTGGCTAGAATGTGGGTGGTGATGATTTTGATGGGTTGCAAGGTACCAGAGCATCATCCAGTGGATGATGTTGAAGAGTAGATTGATTAGGAAGGATCCTTGCTTGATACATGTCTTCATTGACTTGGAAGCTTCTAGAATTAGATCACTTCAGAGCTGATCTGGTTAAGGGTTTTTGATGATCACCAGGTGGCTAGATATTAGATCCAGATTGTATTCTTGCTTAGGGTTTGGTGGTTTTTAAAGTATGTTGATCCTAGTGGATTAGCTCCTAGAGTAGCTCATACTACTTCTAAGCAATCAAGTCAAACATCAGATCAAGGCAACTCATCTTACAAAGAAATCAACTACTACTAGGGTTACCATCAAGCCTAGCTTGAGGTAAGGTTGAGGCATTTTGAGAAGGTAGGATTTTGAATAAGATGAGGTTCCTTGGTATCTCTACGAAGAGTAGAATCAAAAGCTTACTAAAAGGTTTTGGAGATCCCAAGGGTAAGAGTAGTTGAAGGTTCCGTGTTGAAAACATAAGGAGGTTGTAGCTCTTCCATAGTTTTGTCAATGGAACCTACTAAACTAGTTTTGGTTACACAAGTATCTTGGATCATGTTTTGAAATGCTAGAACATTTGAGAATATGTAAAATGATCGAGGATTGTTTTGTTAAATAGCTTTTGACAACTGATGTTGAGGTAAGGAGTATCATCTGATATACACCTACATGCACAAGCACAAACAAACAACAAGCAAACACTGCACCAATGAACAAGAAAAAGTTTTTGTTCCCCCTGATTTTTGTATTCTGGACAACCAATCAGGGTTGCTGAAATTGGGATGTTACAGACCTTTCCCCCTGAAAAGGATCTCGTCCCGAGATTCAGGAGAGTAGGGTTAGGGGATTTGAGTCGGGTTGATACTAGGTGTCTTACGCGTACTATCTTACGGACTCCGTCTTGGAAAGGGGTTACTGCATCGATGAAGTTGAGCTTCAGTCTTCCGAGATGCACGGAGAGTTGAGCAAAGTCTAGTCCTGATTTGCGAGGGATGACCTTCTTTTCCTTCCAGACTCTATATCTCGAGGGCTTAGACTGGGCAAACTGCCTCTATTCTTAGCATCACGAAGTACTCGTCGGAGGATAGAATCTATAGCTAGGAGTACCTCTCGGTAAGGGTCCATGGCTCTTCCTTAGAGGTGTAGTGTATCATATTTAATGATGTTAGGGTCAGGGCTCCTGAGTTTCTTCGGCGAAGGGTTACCCTATATTTGTGGGAAAGACGTAGTGTTTCCCCCTTAGGATTAAATTGGGGGTAGATTGGAGAGTAGACATAGTCCTTCCTTCTTGGAGTCGTAGATGGATGTTTTGAAGACTGTCATCACTCTTTCTCCTAGAGTTGGAATCTTCCGTGGATGTCTGCGAAGGGGAGGTCCTACGGGGCTTAGGTACTATGATTATTCGTACTTTGTCTGTTGGAGCCGTTGGAGTCTCACATCCTCTAAGCGATTGGAACTGAGCCTTTAGCGATACTGTGGCCCTTCCGGTGGGTCTTCAGCTGGAATGGCAGAGGGACTTCATAGGATCTTCAGTTAGTTTCTCCTCTGATAACTCCCGGGTTGTGGTTTGACGAAAAGACGTCGAATCTGAGGATCTTTTTCTGAAGTATCATCCGGTAGACAGTCTTGGAGACTGAGTGGAAAGACGTAGTCTTTTGACCTTAGAGCTTCACTAAGGTTCATCGAGAACGGTTGGGATCATCTATCAAGGAAGTACTGACTTGCTGTTGGCAGAAGGATATATCTTACCTGAAACTTGAGTTGAGGTCCTCGAGTGACACCGTATTCTATACACCTTGGCGAGGGTGGTTTCCTAATGAAGCCTTATGGAGTTAGCTCATGGCAAGCTATATGTTTAGGAATCTCTTGCTAGTAGTTAGTCAGAGTTGAAGTATTCAACGTCGGGTAAGTGGTCTTCACTTGAATTTCTTGCTTGCTTCTGCTTGATGGTGGAGTGGACTCGTTTTCTTCATGCTTCCTTAGCATCTGGATTCTGGGGTACTTCTGACTTCTCGGGAGGAACTTCTATCATTTTGATTAGGGTCGACTATAATAAGTAGTCTCCTGAGGCGGTCGGAACCTCTAATATACCGAAGGTCAGTGTAGTTAGTTCGTCACTTCTTGTCTTGGTAGACTTATCAGGTGGTTTCTTGTGGAGATTGAGGATCCTTCGGTGATCGACTTCTGGCTTCAACGGGATTTCTTGCTGTAGTGGACTGAGGACCAAGGGAGTGTGGTGCTATTGACGAGTCTTGCAAGGTGAGTTTGACGAGGTATGTCGTCCTGCTGAGGTGAAATCTTCGAGTTGATTCAGACTTGATGACGTCGAACTCCTAGTTCTTGCAATGCTTTTCCTCTCCTATACTCTCAAGGTTAGTCTGGGTCTCATTACCGATAGCTAACATAGGGGTTTCCGGAGTTATTAGGTGGGTTATCACTCCTCGAGTCTCGTTTTTAAGGAGAACAAAGCAAACCATAACATACAAACAAGGAGAACCAAGCGAGGGAATCGCAATGTCCTCAGCAAACAACGCACATCAAGCAACACATGATGCACTTAGGCAAGCAAGCACAGTCGACGCTAGGTACCAAGGAGTTAACTACTCGCGAGGTACGGGAATCCTATTCTTAGGACGATTGATTCCTAGATAGCTTCTTTCTTCGAGTCGGAGGCACTATCTTGCAGATGAAGCCTTCGTCGTATCTTGGACGTTTCTTTATCGTGCAACACCTGATGTCTTCTGATTGTGAGGATTCTGTTGGGAGAGCGATATTGTAGTCTCCTTGTGTTTGCTTGTAGTTGCTTGTCTTCATCTTGTTCTTATTTTCTTCACCGGGTTCTAGGCCCTAGTTATTCAAAATCCGTAGGTTTGAAGTTTGGACAAGATTTAGAGTAAACCATTTTTGAAAGCATTTACTTAGAGTAAGAAAAGAAGTAGAACTTTGTGAAACTCATTGAGAAACTAGTTTTTGAAGGCCGGGTTTTTCAAAATAAGGTTCTTGTCTAACGTCCATGCTAACTAAGGTTCTCCTACAGTCAGGATGGCTCTGATACCAAGTCTGGGGGGTCCCCCGGATTTAAGCATCCGAGAAATCCCTGTTATGTATATATCGACGTTCCCATGATCAGTGAGCCGTGGAACATAACCGACAAGTATGATTACAACATCCGAAACATAACGAATTTACAAGACTTACATAAATGCCATTATGGCTATACCATCTTTAGTAGTGGAACATCATCGCGCGCAGAGCCCAATCGTGCCTCAACCTACATGCGGCTGACTGGGAAGACGGCCTAGCTCGCTGGACATCACCTGAATCTTATGATGTAGAATCTCTGAAAGCCTGGCCAAGTAAATAGCCAGGGACAATGCCATGAGTACTATTGAATGTACTCGCAAACCACCAAGATAAGTGAAACAAGGAAATGCAATTTTGGATGTGGCAAGATAGCTCTATCTAGGGTTCTTTTTGAAAAGCCTAGACTATCCCTTGTAGCTATGGAATCTCCATATCTTTGTTGAAAAAGAGTTTTGAAACATGCCTCTGTTTAAAAAATCCATATATCCCCATATCCTTGTTGAAAACCTTTTCGAAAACAGTTTTGGAGTAAAACCCCTTTTTAAACCTCTTTGACCACCTCTGGTCAAAACAAAACTTTTGAACTAAGGTTCCCCCGGAACCTCCATACGTTCATCCATTCTTTCCAAACAAACACCGTTCGGGTACTCCTAGCCATCACCTTTCCAACCGTCCTTGACCGTGGACACGGCTATTCGAATAGATTATACTCTATAGAGTTTGCGCACTTTCCCCACAAGAATCAATACATCTGCCGAGATAAAACCACGACCCACTACAGATGGTAGATGGGGGTCCGGATAATCAAACCTAACCTTTCGCTTGTCGACCCTAGCAAAGGCTGCTTTTCCTTTTGGGTTTGTTCTCCCCGGCAACGAGTATGTGGCTCCCAACCATAGTCATGCCTTCCGTACACGCGTATACCCAAACCGTAGCTTGGCGTATACCTTAACTTGGTGACTCCACTTCCTTCCGTACCACCTAAGTCATACTGTCCGCGGGAGACCCAATTGTTGCATCGGCACTCCTACCAAGACAGGCTCACTCTTTCCGAAGCAAGCTACAGGCTCTAGATCTGAAGATCTGTTAGCGCCTGCCCGGAAATCAAGGGATCTCTCCCTGTAAGCATGGTACAAGCTGCCCCGTCTAATCAAGACAAACTACGAGCTAAGCCCCGGCACCTCAGGTAATGTGGTTACACGGATAAAACTTGTTCCGGTAAAGGCGTAGAACATCCCTTCTCTTTATCCTGTCCATTTTATCATTTCTCATCAACACCACTTCTTTATTAAAAACATCTGCTTGGAATGATGGCTCTTCCCAAGGGTTTTACAAAGCAGTTTTGAAACATTTGTAGTAGGGTAAATCCCAAAGCAATTTATTCAACAAAAATCCGTGGTTTCTCAATAGGGTAAGATGCTAATCATCATAACCTCGATCTAAAGGGGAGTAAATGGTAGGTACATCAGGGTGGTGCCACGAGGGGCAAAAAGTCATAACTTGGAGGTGCCAAGTCATTAGCACAGTATTTATAAATCAAGACATGCAGGTAATAATGCAATTTATAAAGGAGATACAAAACAGGGAATAAAAGGAATAGGACAAGTATCGGAATTCGGGAAAGGTGACTTGCCAGATGATCAGCAATAAGTCCCTGGACTTCTTTAGATAACCAAGAATACCCAATAAATAAGAATAAGGAGTCATTTCCTTCTCGTTGTCAAACAATCACACTATCGCCATCATCGAGTATACATGCAAGTAGACAATACCACAATCAATACAAGGCATATAGGCATCAAACCATACAACAAACAAACATAAGGAATCCTACTTAACTTAGTGGTTTTGGAGAATTTGGGTACTAGTAATGGAATTACTAGTTTGCCATAGAAGTGTTTTCCTATAGAAGATAGTTGTTTAGGTTATAAACCAAGGACTTGGGTGAAGACTTGAGGTCTGTGATAGGTCCATTTTGCATCACTATTCTATGTCTTAATTCACTATTATTCATTGATATATTTCATATTGAGAGGTGATACTTATGTTATTTCATCTGTTTTTGCATGGTTGATGACTTTTGGAACATGGCCGCTGCAGTCAGGATTTTGATGGAAAAGGTGCTGTTTGGAGGCAAAATTTGCGAAGATCAGAAAATCCGGGAAAATATACGGAAAATCCTATTTTTCCAGAAGACTAAGGATGCCAGAAGACAGAGTGGAGATGGGCCACAGGGGGCCCACACCACCCCATGGCGCGGGCAGCCCTAGGCCGCGCCAGGAGGTGGTGTGGCCGCCCTGGCCCACCTCTGGCTCTCCCCTCTGGCGTATATCATCCTCCCGAAACCCTAAGACTTGGGGAGCAACCACAGAAAGATTCTGCCGCCTCTGCGGGGCGGAAAACACCGAGAGAGAAAGATCTCTCCGTAGACAGATTTCTGCCAAGGGAGTTCCTTCCCGGAGAGGGGAGATCGTCGCCATCAACACAACCATCAAGCTATACTTCATCGGGATCATCATCATCATCATCACCACCATCATCACCATCAGCACCCTCATCACCATCCCCATATTGCTGTAACAATTGAGTTGAATCTTGCAATAATTCATACGGGAAACTTTCTCGGTGTTGATTACTGTTTGTAGTTGATGCTATTGAGTGAACCATTGAATTATTGTTTATGTTCAGATTGTTATACATCATTATTCCATATCTGATCATGATCCACATGAAGTCTTGTGAGTAGTTCGTTTTGTTCTTGAGGACATGGGAGAAGTCATGTTGTTAGTAGTAGAGTTGTGTTGAGAAAGATTCAATAGATTGTTATTTAAGTTGTGGTGTACTTCTTCTAGTGGTGTCATGTGAACGTCGACTACATGACACTTCACCTATATGGGCCTAGGGGAATGCATTGTGTATTTGGCTACTAATCGTAGTGGTTGCCGGAGTGACAGAAACTTGAACCCCCGTTAGGAAACCATTGCATAAGGTACGTAAGGGTCTTAGAGTTTAAAGTTGTGGTTAGGTTTCTACCTTAATTACTTTCTTGTACTTATGGATGTTTGCAAGGGGTATAATCACAAGTATGTATTACTCTTGGATGGGGCGGTACACTAGCACAGGTTCACCCAGACAACAGTTAGCAAGCTAAAGAAGATTAATCAACTATATGAAGCAAAAGCACTTGGTAGTCTTCCCATGTGTCCTCGAGAACGTTTTGTCATCTTAAGTAATACAACCGGCTTGTCCTTTGCTGCATAAAGGATTGGGCCACTTGCTGCATTTATTCCTACTGTCTTTTATTTACTCATACTTTGTTTACTTGCTTTATCGAAAACCCCTAAAAATCCGTTTACTAAGTATTTGCACAGAATTCCTGATCCATACCACTAGCCAGCACCTTCTGCTCCTCGTTGGGTTCAACACTCTTACTTATAGAAAATACTGCGATACACCCCCTATACTTGTGGGTCATCAAGACTATTTTCTGGCGCCGTTGCCGGGGAGTGAAGCGCTATTGGAGAGTGGAATTGGTAAAGGAAACTTCTACTGCGAGTATTGTTTACTTCTGCTAGTTGCTTTATTTTTGTTATGGAGAATTCGCTGAGTTTATTATTTGGTAATGCTACTACCACTGCTAAGGTAGTAGATAAGCCACCACCTGCTGAGAATGATGTTTTCAAAATACCTACAAGAATTATTGATCGTGTCATGGATAACTATTGTGTTGGGGATGGAACTGTGCATCCCGGTGATCATTTACTCTTTATACACGAATTATGCGGGTTGTTCAAGTGTGTAGGTATTACTACAGATCAAGTTAAGAAGAAGTTATTCTCATTATCACTGAAAGGAAGAGCTGAGGACTGGTATAAGCTGCTGAATAATGGTTAAGCTCTGGAATGGGAGGAAATAGTGCCTCTCTCTTATTCAAAGTTTTATCCTCCTAGTGAGATTCATAAAGATCGGAATCAAATATACAACTTTTGGCCTCTTGATGGAGAGAGTACAACTCAAGCTTGGGGGAGATTGAAGTTACTAATGCTCAAATGTCCCATTCATGAGCTCACCAACAATATTATTATCAATAACTTTTATGCAAGGCTCCCTCTACATGATAAGGATTTATTGGATGCTTCTTGTGTTGGATCATTCACTCGCATGGAAGAAGAAGCTAAATGGGATCTTCTGGACCGTATTCAAGACAATGTTGAAGCTTGGGAGAATGAAAAATGTAGAAAGTCAGGTATAAATTATAATTATGAATGCATTCAATCTTTTATGGGAACTGATGACTTTCAAAATATTAAAAATGCTTATGGTCTAGACTCTCAAGCTATTGCTTCTTATTTTAAGGGTTTTGGTTCCTATATGGAAGTGCCTAAAAAGAAGTGGAATAAGTACCATGAGCCTTATAAAGATGTTGTTAAGAGTGTTCCTGCCAGAAATACTGAAGTTTATACTTCTAATCATGATTTACCTAAACCTTACATCGAGAAAATGCTTTTCCCAGTTAAGATAAAGGAACATTCTATGATAGCTAGTATGGTTAATGAAAGTACGAATGAAGCTGTTGAACCTGATAAACAAAAGGTTGATGAACCTATTATAGCAAATGTGAAAGACTTTGTCACTAAGTATGAGAAAGAGGGACACATTACACTTTGTACGGATACCTCTAATATTGTTTCACATAGTAGTGTTATGAGAGCTAGTAGTTCGTTGTTTTCTGTTAGAATAAGTGATCATTGCTATGATGGTCCTTGTGATAGCTACATTGTTAAGTTTATGCATGATACTGAAAGTTACTATGAGAGAGGGAAAAGTGTTCTTACGCATCTCAATAATATCAAGTTTCCTCGCTTTATGCTAAAAGTTCTTATGTTGCACACATCTTTTGCCTTCTTATGCAGGTTGCCTCTGTTTTCAATAATTTGTTTGTTTACAAAATTCCCTTGCATAGGAAGTGGGTTAGACTTAAATGTGTGTGTGTGTGTGTGTGTTTGCTTCTTAATGCTCTATTTCACTTCAATTCATATTCCTGAGTGAGCATCATCAGAAAATTATCATACCCATCTTAATGGCTATAAAGAAAGAGCTTTTGGGAGACAACCCAATTTGTTTTTGTTTTTGCTTTCAGTTTGTTTTTGTTTCTTTGAGTCTTGGAAGTTATTACTTCGGTAATAACTTCTCCTTATCCGTTTTGTTTGGTTTTTGTGTCAAGATCAACCTCTAATGAGAGAGAAGTAAGATTTGGGGGAAGTTGCTGTCCCGAAACAGATTTTTGTGCTTCACCGTAAATAATCGTGAGAGATCTCTGTATATCGGATTGAGCTATAATTTTTTGTGCTTCTGCCCTAGGTTGTTATTGTACTTTTATTAGTTTTGCACTTTTTGATTGAGCAACAGAAGATTTTCGAAAAAATTGATCTTTACCTGCTGGTTTGTTCTGACAGATTTTGCCACTCTTGCATTTGCTTCTTTATTCGTTTTACTTTTTGAATTATTTTTGGGTTTTCAGAAGGAGTTGCTACAGTAACTTATGTTTTGATGGTTTTCATTTAAATTTGGACACGAAAGGTTTTACCACTTCAGTTATACTAATGTTGCTAATGAGAACTGTGTGAGTTTTGTGTGAAAGAAATTTCCAGGAAGTGGAGATGATAGTGTAATAAGGAAGAGAAGGGTTTTATGACTCAAGTAATAAGTGTATGAAGATGAAGATATCGATGTTATTCAAGTGGCAACTCCGGAAGAACCCACTAAATACCAAATTAAGAGACCTACAGAGTCTGGTTTCAAATAGGTAATAGTTCTGGTAAAAACGTTCCGCGAAAATACAATCCAACTATATTTTTGCAGTTTTTGGTCAATAAGAAAAGGTACGAAGTGAAAAAGGGACGGAAACAGAGCCAGGGTGGCTCACACCACCCTGTGGCGTGGACCCACCCGTGGCCGCGCCACCAGGTGGTGAGTCCACCCCAGACTCTGCCTCCGACCCGTTTTCTCCCAGTACCTTCCTTTTGATATGAAACTTCGTAATATATAACCCCCCCAGATCCCCCGAGGTTCGTTTATCGTGTTTTCTTTGTGTTTTTGTTTCGATCTATTTCTGCCAGGACATACTCTTTGAAAGCTAGAAAGACAATAGTGTCCGCCAAGGATAAAGGGAAGGAGCCTATGGAGGAAGACCTCCAAGACCCCGGGAAGGAGAAGGAGATCAAGAGTGAAGGTGAAGAGGAGCAAGGCTAACATCCGCACACCGACACTACCATTGCAAGCATTGGAGTGGTGGCAAACCCTGCTAGGACTACGTCAATTGGAGGGAAGCTTCCCCATCACCGTTCAGATCCCTGGTCACTTCCTCCACGCACCAAGAATCACTTCCATACCCTTATCCATGAGCATCAATACCAAAATATGCCCAAGGGAAAATTACACTCCAATTGGGATTTGCCTCGTCCTAGATACGCAGGAAAAGAAGATTTCAAGGAGGAAGAGTAGGGAAAGAATAGCAAGAGCTGGAATTCTCAACACGACATGATCATGAGCCGCATCGAGCAAAACTCACAGTTGATTCGTACTCTCACCTTCGAGATTGAGGACTTGGGGAAACTTATCAGAGAGCTCATCGAGAGGACACCACCACCACCGAAGGAGTAATTCGTCATCAGGTTTGGCATCCCCTTGGTTTGTTCCAAGCTTGGGGGAGTGTCGCGGTATCACATCACTATCGTCTATCTTTTTACCTTTTTAGTAGAGTCATATCATGAATAGAGGAGTTATTATGTAGTATGGTTTGCATTATGGAAGTGTCCCTTCTCTGTTAGATATGTATCCCTTGGTGTGAGTTTCCGTTATGGAATATTAATGACAAGTTCTATCATTCACTCTTTTGCATAACTTATATTAGTTTTCAATTTGTGGTTATATGATTGATCTTTTTGTTAGTATTGGTATCACTTTGGGATCATTGAGTTAATTTAGTTGGTTTTGGCAAACCTGGCTTGGTCAGTAGCACACTATTTTTGAGAGTTGAAAGAAAAGATAGTAGTACTCTAGAGAAAAATAATTTCATCATCTTTCTTTCTTGATTTGCTCATAAGTTTATTATTCTCTAGTTAAGATCTTTTGTGCTTCCGAGGAAAATTGCATGTTTGTTTTTATCACTTGTATGTTTGTTTGTTTCCTTCAACTCTTGTACTTGCTATCCAGCCTTGCTAGCCAAAAACCTGTACTTAGAGGGTACTATTCTCATGCATCCACCTCCTTTAAACCAAAACCTTTGCCATTTGTGTCCACCATACCTACCTAGTAGCATTATTGCTATTCCAAGTAAATTCCTGTTTTATCTACCTCCCAAATTAAACTTGTTATGTGAAAATTAGTGATTAAAGCTCTCACGAACTTGATGGCACACTTTACTTTCTTGCATTTAATAAACTTGAACCTTTGGGTCCTTCTTTGTTGCGTATATGCTTGCGCTTTATCAGTTGAAGTTAGCAGAACCATGTATCATGGGGACCGCTTTCAACACTTCGTTGGTACTTGTACCTAGTTGATATCATGTTCTTTTGCTTATGGATCCTGGCGGTGTGAAATAAAAGTGGAACTTGTAAGATCATGGAGTTTATATGTGTTTTAGAGAAACGCCTGGGCTGCTAGCCTAAGCCATGACTAATCATGGTGGAAACTTGCAGCATAACTATAGTGAGCATTCTATGAAGCATCCTCAATAAAAACCTATGCAAATAGCAAATAAAAAGATCGCTGAGATGCTCACTGTCTGCTTGCCTTGTCATTTTGATTATGGGATAGCTCCTGTGTCATGTGCAAGGGGTACCCCGTTGGCGGTTCTCAATGATACACATGTATTTACAATGACAAGATCTTGCTCGTGACTGAAGTTGAGTAGCATGAGGATCGGTACTCATAAGTAAGGGGCATGAGGTTTCAACTTATAACTTATCAAGCATATCCTCTTAGTTGTTTCACTTTAACTTTAACCACCAAAAGATGCCTATGATAGGGGCAATGAGAGCTGAAAGCTAGTAAGTATCATAATTTTTGGGAGCTCTTCATGAGACTTGCAATCCCTGCTTCCCTCTCCGAAGGGCCTTTCTTTTACTTTGTAGTTGAGTCAGTAAACCTACTTCCTTCTATCTCAGCAAGTATTTTGAGTTGATGTGTTTCATTCGTTCATATGGTGATTTATTCAATCATGTATCTTATGTTCCTTGTTTTGCACATTGCGCTTATCTTGATGTTTACTACTTTGAAAGCTTTCATCAAAAACCAGCTATTTGTGAACTCCAACAAATTATCAACTATTCTTCGACCAAGAGCTAAGTTTCCCATTACCAATTATGATTTACTTTATGTATCTTTATTGTGTTTCCTTTACTCATTACAAGTTGAGTTATATAATAGTGAGTTGTCTTCTATTATGATCTATGTATTTGATGAATGTGATGCTTCTTGTCCGTATTCTTTTATCGACTCTTCACTCCATAAACCCGAGGCCATGTTTATTGAGCTCAGTTTCACTTGGGGACAAGCGAAGTCTAAGCTTGGGGGGAGTTGATACGTCCATTTTGCATCACTATTCTATATCTTAATTCACTATTATTCATTGATATATTTCATATTGAGAGGTGATACTTATGTTATTTCATCTCTTTTTGCATGGTTGATGACTTTTGGAGCATGGATCGCTACAGTCAGGATTCTGATGGAAAAGGTGCTGTTTGGAGGCAAAATTCGCAAAGATCAGAAAATTCGGGAAAATATACGGAAAATCCTAGTTTTCCATAAGACTAAGGATGCCAGAAGACGGAGTGGACACGGGCCATAGGGGGCCCACACCACCCAATGGCCTGGGCAGCCCTAGGCCGCGCTAGGAGGTGGTGTGGCCGCCTTGGCCCACCTCTGGCTCTCCCCTCTGGCGTATATCATCCTCCCGAAACCCTAAGACTCGGGGAGCAACCACAGAAAGATTGCACCGCCTCTGCGGGGCGGAAAACACCGAGAGAGAAAGATCTCTTCGTTAGACAGATTTCTATCGGGGGGATTCCTTCCCGGAGAGGGGAGATCATCGCCCTCAACACCACCATCAAGCTGGACTTCATCGGGATCATCATCATCATCACCACCATCATCACCATCAGCACCCTCATTACCATCTCCATATTGCTGTAACAATTGAGTTGAATCTTGCAATAGTTCATAGGGGAAACTTTCCCGGTGTTGATTACTCTTTGTAGTTGATGCTATTGAGTGAACCATTGAATTGTTGTTTATGTTCAGATTGTTATACATCACTATTCCATCTCTGGTCATGATCCATATGAAGTCTTGTGAGTAGTTCGTTTTGTTCTTGAGGACATGGGAGAAGTCATGTTGTTAGTAGTGTAGTTGTGTTGAGAAATATTCAATAGATTGTTAGTTAAGTTGTGGTGTACTTCTTCTAGTGGTGTCATGTGAAAGTCGACTACATGACACTTCACCTCTATGGGCCTAGGGGAATGCATTGTGTATTTGGCTACTAATCATAGGGGTTGCCGGAGTGACAGAAACCTGAACCCCCGTTAGGAAACCATTGTACAAGGGACGTAAGGGTCTTAGAATTTAAAGCTGTGGTTAGGTTTTTACCTTAATTACTTTCTTGTACTTACAGATGTTTGCAAGGGGTATAATCACAAGTATGTATCAGTATTGGATGGGGTGGTACATTACCACAGGTTCACCCACACAACACTTAGCAAGCTAAATAAGATTAATCAACTATATGAAGCGAAAGCACTTGACAGTCTTCCCATGTGTCCTCGAGAACGTTTGGTCATCTTAAGTAATAGAACCGGCTTGTCCTTTGCTGCATAAAGGATTGGGCCACTTGCTGCATTTATTCCTACTGTCTTTTATTTACTCATACTTTGTTTACTTGCTTTATCGAAAACCCTAAAAATCCGTTTACTAAGTATTTGTAGAGAATTCATCATCCATACCACTAGCCAGCACCTTCTGCTCCTCGTTGGGTTCGACACTCTTACTTATCGAAAATACTGCGATACACCCTCTATACTTGTGGGTCATCAGTCTGTAGGATGCCAATGTGCAACAATGATATCCTCAGATAGGTCTTGTCAAAACAAGACCAACACAAGTGGTTTCACTAGATTATCATTTACTTAGATTTAGTTATGCTTTTTTATAGTGGAATAAACTCTAGTTTGAGGAATTAATTCACCAGAATTTATTTGGAGGCCAAAAAATTATTTCCTTGGGTGGTTAGGTAGTTTTTGATGTACTGAACCATATAGAGTTGGAATCTTGTCAAAATAATTACCAGAATGGCCTTAATAAATCATCAAAGGCAGTTCTGTATGGTTTTTATCTTTTTCACCAGATTAATTCTACAGAAGCTCTTGAGTTGATTCTAATGGCACAAGGTAGGTATGAGAATACCTTTCTGTAGGAATTGGATTCACTCATTTTGGAGTTCAAACTCCTGGAGTGATTTATGTGGGGAAAAAGGGATACACAGAATAGTTTAATTCACTAGAATTCAACGAGAGATCAATGAAATCTGAGCTACTGGGGTTTCATAGATTTTGATAAGACACATCCATGGGAGTTAGGATTAGATCAATACCTCATTTGCTTTGACCTAGAGAAATTTCCTAAGGTAGATAACGACTGTTTTTGTTATTATTGCTACTGTGAAGATATAGTTCCACTTGGCATGAGACAAGTGACATGAGATAGGTACCTGGGATACCTACCAGAGGCATTTTTTTTACTCCAGTTGGAGAAGTAAAACTCACAGAAAGAATTTATTAGTGAAAAGGATACATCTGAGGGTTTCATTTACTAATAGCATCCTAGTCAAAAAAATTAGTTACTTTCTGTTCTGCATGTTGCACAAAACACTATGGTACTTGGTAAAAATTAGATCTAGGCATTTTCGGTCGATTTCCATCTTCAACATGATTTAAACCATAGTGCCAAAAACTGGATCTAGACAAAAGAATAAAACACAGCGGCTTGCTGGGCTAGGATCGGGGTTCATTGGGCCGATCAGGGGAAATCAGCCCACGGCGTGCCAGGCGACGCGCGGGTGGGGTTTTTGAAATCCTGTGATGCGGGTTCCAGATGTCGGCCACAACGGGCGACAAAGGGGGGTACGGGGCACCTCCGGCCGTTCGATCAAGTGGCAATCGATGGCCGGGCTTTGTCTTCCCTAGTGAAACAGAGCAGCGGCGGCGGGAACCCTAACGGCGGCAGAGGCTCATCGGGGAGGGCTCACTAAGGCACGCCGGCGTCGGAGGGGTGGCGGAGGAGGAGCGGCGTGGCGTGGCGGTCCAGAAGATGGGCAGCAGATGCAGGTTCAGCGTCTGGAATGGTCTCACGCAGGGGAATCCGAGGCGAGCTCGCCGGAGCTCAGCGGCGCAGTGGAGCCAGAGATCCCTAGGCAATGAAGGGAGGGAGGTCAGATGCATACGATCATGGGAGGTTCAAAAACGTCACATGCAGAGGGAGAGGATCCAGGGAGAGAGCACACGGGCCAAACCTTGAGAAGTGGCCGAAGGGGCGAGCCCTTCCTCTCCAGCGACATGCAGGTACAAAAGCTCGGTGGGAAGGTGCAGGGGAGCTATATGGGGGCTGTGGAGAGGATCTGAAGCACTGGGGAAGGTCGGGGTCGACCCTGTATTCCACTACTCGAAGGAGACCGAGATGAGAGCTTATTTTGCTCCATGGTGATGGGGAGCTCGAGATCTAGATCTGGGGCTTGAGAGGGGCAAGGGGATTGGGTAGGGGTGATCTGAGAGCTGAGGGGAGAGTTGTGCTGGTCTCCAGCCCTTTAAACCGAATGGAGAGGTCCATGGGGAGCTTGGTGCATGGGGGAGCTTGGACATGGTCCATGGCCTTACCATTGGTCAATGTGGGCGGTGGATGGTGTGGTGGGGTACTGGAGTCGAGCAGTGAGTGGTGGGAGGATGGTGGTTGCTGCAGCACAATTATTTCCAAGATTTGCAAGATATGCATATCTCTCTTTCTCTCGATCCAAGAGTAAAAGACAAGGGGAGGGAAGATGCTATAGTAGTGGGCTACAATGTAGCAGGACCATGAGGGGGTGTTAGTGATGTGGAAAAGTGTGATGTCAGCCTTGGTGATGATTTGGTTTTTGTTTAGTTCAAGTTTTGATTGTTTTGCATAATTTGATCACAAGAGTGCTTGTGAAGGAAGTTCGAATTTTTTTATTGTACAAGGTGGGTAGATGATACTGGTAGGTAGATTAGGTAAAGGCATAACCCTAGGACTTATTTGGGATGTTTTAGAGGACTTGAAGTCCACTTAAAACCAGTTATTCAAAAAGTACAGAAGTAGTTTCTAGAAGGTTATTTGATAATTTTACATTGGACAAGGTTGGTTTTTTATTTGAGATGGTCCCAAATGTGAATACACACTTAGGGGAATTTTCCCAAGATTTATTGAAGTTTAAAAGCATTTAAAACAATTATTACTCCATTTCTGTCATTTAAGAAAAAAGGGCAAAAAGAAATAATAAAGGATCCCAAAATATTTATTTTTGAGAGGGAAGAGTAGGGTGTGATATATGGATCTCAAATGAGCCAAATTTGATGACGTGTTTTGGGCAAAAACCAAACTTTCCATTGTGGATGAAGTTGTGGGGATTTTGTCTATTAAAGGAATTAAATAGATTTGGGGCCATAATAATTATGGATAATATTTGATAAATCTTGATGATCAAAGGAGATGATGTAGACAAGGTGTAACAAGCATTTTTAACCTTGGTATTGGAGAATCCAAGTTGATTTTGGTGAAAGCTAGGAATTTAAGGATCTTGGGTAAGATTGTTTTCATGCAACCAAAACCTTGTTGGATCTTGGAGTTCAGATCTCCCCTTGGGGCATGGGGTAGATGGATGGGTAGACCAAGTGATTTACATCAACATGGTATAGAGGTTTGATCTTGATCTTGCTTGAGCTCACCAATACATGCTTTCAAACTTTGAATAAAATAAGCCTGCCAAAGCAGATTATCAACTAGCCTCCAAAACCTTGTGGGTTGAAGAAGCACAAAGATCCACTTTGATCAAGTGAACTACATAATGCTATAACTATATGAGTAGAACACAACGATGCAAAGAGTTGGTCCATAGGAGTTTGGATGGTGGTGTGAGCTTCTATCAAAGTAGGCATTTTGACTAGATTTGCAGGAATATTTATTTTCTTGCCTGCAAAACCATCAAGAAAAAGTGCGTCGGAGGATGATCTAACCAAAGGCAAGAGTGTTCCTTGCTAGTCCTTATGACGGTTTACAATATGGTTCAAGTTCATTACCAATAATGCACAAGGGTTGAGAAAGGGAGACATTCAAAAAGGTGATGTTGGAAATAGATTTCGAGACAGCCAAATTTGGCAGATTTAGGGTTTTTGACTAGAATGTGGGTGGTGATGATTTTGATGGGTTGCAAGGTACCAGAGCATCATCCAGTGGATGATGTTGAAGAGTATATTGATTAGGAAGGATCCTTGCTTGATACATGTCTTCATTGACTTGGAAGCTTCTAGAATTAGATCACTTCAGAGCTGATTTGGTTAAGGGTTTTTGATGATCACCAGGTGGCTAGGGATTAGATCCAGATTGTATTCTTGCTTAGGGTTTGGTGGTTTTTAAATTATCTTGATCCTAGTGTATGAGCTCCTAGAGTAGCTCATACTACTTTTAAGCAATCAAGTCAAACAAAAGATCAAGGCAACTCATCTTACAAACAAATCAACTACTACTAGGGTTACCATCAAGCCTAGCTTAATGTAAGGTTGAGGCATTTTGAGAAGGTAGGATTTTTAATAAGATGGGGGTCCTTGGTATCTCTACCAAGAGTATAATCAAAAGCTTACTAAAAGGTTTTGGAGATCCCAAGGGTAAGAGTAGTTGAAGGTTCTATCTTGAAAACATAAGGAGGTTGTATCTCTTCCATAGTTTTGTCAATGGAAGCTACTAAACTAGTTCTGGTTACACAAGCATCTTGGCTCATGTTTTGAAATGCCAGAACATTTGAGAATATGTAAAATGAGGCAGGATTGTTTTGTTAAATAGCTTTTGACAACTGATGTTGAGGTAAGGAGTATCATCTGATATACACCTACATGCACAAGCATAAACAAACAACAAGCAACCACTTCACCAATGATCAAGAAAAAGTTTTTGTTCCCCCTCATTTTTGCATTCTAGACAACCAATCAGGGTTGTTGAAATTGGGATGTTACAACATGGATCCACTATAGTCATTCTATGTGTGTTGTTTTCATAAAAAACATGGATCCACTAGATGTCATTGCATGTGTGTTCTTTTCATAAACCACATGGATCCTCTAGTTGTCATTGCATGTCGTCTCTTTTCCTAAACCACATGGATCCACTAGAGTCATTACATGCGTGTTCTTTTCATAAACCACATGGATCCACTAGATGTCATTGCATGCGTGTTCTTTTCATAAACCACATGGATCCCCTAGATGTCATTGCATGTCTGTTCTTTTCCTAAACCACATTGATCCATTAGATGCCATTTCATGTGTGTTCTTTTCCTAAACCACATGGATACACTAGAGTCAATCCATGCGTGTTCTTTTCATAAAACACATGGATCCACTAGATGTCATTGCATGTGTGTTCTCTGCATAAACCACATGGATCCACTAGTTCTCATTGCATGCGTGTTCTTTTTCCGAAACCACATGGATCCACTACAGTCATTCCATGTGTGTTCTTTTCAGAAACCACATGGATCCACTAGATGACATTGCATGTGTGTTATTTTCCTAAACCACATGGATCCACTAGATTAATTGCATGTGTGTTATTTTCATAAACCACAAAGATCCACTAGATGTCATTGCATGTGTGTTCTTTTCCTAATCCACAAGGATCCACTAGATGTCATTGCATGTGCGTTATATTCCTAAACCACATGGATCCACTAGAGTCATTACATGTGTGTTCTTTTCCTAAACCACATGGATCCACTAGAGTCATTCCATGTGAGTTATTTTCATAAACCACATGGATCCACTAGATATCATTGCATGTGTGTTCTTTTCCCAAACCACATGGATACACTAGATGTCATTGCATATGTGTTCTTTTCCGAAACCACATGGATCCACATGAGTCAATCCATGTGTGTTCTTTTCATAAACCACATAGATCTAGCAGATGTCAGTACATGTGTGTTCTTTTCATAAACCACATGGATCCACTAGATGTCATTGCATGTGTGTTATTTTCATAAATAAGATGGATCCACTAGAAGTCATTGCATGTGTGTTCTTTTCCTAAACCACATGGATCCACTAGAGTCATTCCATGTGTGCTCTTTTAATAAACCACATGGATCCAGTAGATGTCATTGCATGTATGTTATTTTCATAAATAAGATGGATCCACTAGAAGTTATTGCATGTGTGTTCTTTTCATAAACTACATGGATCCACTTGAGTCAATCCATGTGTGTTCTTTTCATAAACCACATGGATCCAGCAGATGTCATTGCATGAGTGTTCTTTTCATAAACCACATGCATCCACTAAATGTCATTGCATGTGTGTTATTTTCATAAATAATATGGATCCACTAGAAGTCATTGCATGTTTGTTCTTTTCATAAACCATATGGATCCACTAGATTTCATTGCATGTGTGTTCTTTTCCAAAACCACATGGATACACTAGATGTCATTGCATATGTGTTCGTTTTCTAAACCACATGGATCCACTTGAGTCAATCCATGTGCGTTCTTTTCATAGAAAAAATGGATAGAGCAGATGTCATTTCATGTGTTTTCTTTTCATAAACCACATCGATTTACTAGATGTCATTTCATGCGTATTCTTTTCCTAAACCACATGGATCCACTAGAGTCATTGCATGTGTGTTATTTTCATAAACCACATGGATCCTCTAGATGTCATTGCGTGTGTGTTCTTTTCCTAAACCACATGTATCCACTAGAGTCATTGCATGTGTGTTCTTTTCATAAACCACATGGGTCCACTAGATGTCATTGCATGTGTGTTCTTTTCCTAAACCACATGGATATACTATAGTCATTCTATGTGTGTTCTTTTCCTAAAGCACATGGATCCACTAGATGTCATTGCATGTGTGTTCTTTTCATAAACCACATGGATCCTCTAGTAGTCATTGCATGTGGTCTCTTTTCCTAAACCACATGGATCCACTAGAGTCGTTACATGTGTGTTCTTTTCATAAACCACATGGATCCACTAGATGTCATTACATGTGTGTTCTTTTCATAAACCACATGGATCCACTAGATGTCATTGCATGTGTGTTCTTTTCCTAAACCACATGTATCCACTAGATGTCATTGCATGTTTGTTCTTTTCCTAAACCACATTGATCCAGTAGATGTCATTGCATGTGTGTTATTTTCATAAACCACATGGGTCCACTATATGTCATTGCATGTGTGTTATTTTCATAAACCACATCGATCCACTAGCTGTCATTGCATGTGTGTTATTTTCCTAAACCAAATGGATCTACTAGAGTCATTACATATGTATTCTTTTCATAAACCACATGGATCCACTGGATGTCATTCCATGTGCGTTCTTTTCATAAACCACATATATCCACTAGATGTCATTGCATGCGTGTTCTTTTCCTAAACCACATGGATCCACTAGGTGTCATTGCATGTGTGTTCTTTTCCTAAACCACATGGATCCACTAGAGTAATTCCAGGTGTGTTCTTTTCATAAACCACATGGATCCACTAGATGTCATTGCATGTGTGTTATTTTCATAAATAAGATGGTTCAACTAGATGTCATGCATGTGTGCTCTTCTCCTAAACAACATGGACCCACTAGAGTCATTCCATGTGAGTTATTTTCATAAACCACATGGATCCACTAGATATCATTGCATGTGTGTTCATTTCCCAAACCGCATGGATACACGAGATGTCATTGGATATGTGTTCTTTTCCTAAACCCATGGATCCACTTGAGGCAATCCATGTGTGTTCTTTTCATAAACCACATGGTTCCAGCAGATGTCATTGCATGTGTGTTCTTTTCATAAACCACATGGATCCCTAGATGTCATTGCATGTGTGTTCTTTTTCTAAACCACATGGATCCACTAGTGTCATTCCATGTGTGCTCTTTTAATAAACCACATGGATACACTAGATGTCATTGCATGTGTGTTCTTTTCATAAACCACATGGATCCACTAGATGTTATTGCATGTGTGTTCTTTTCCTAAACAACATGGATCTACTAGAGTCATTTTGTGTGTGTTGTTTTCATAAACCACATGGCTCCACTAGTTGTCATTGCATGTGTGTTGTTTTCATAAACCACATGGATCCACAAGATGTCATTGCATGTGTGTTCTTTTCCTAAACCACATGGATGAGTCATTCCATGTGTGCTTTTTTAATTAACCACATGGATCCAGTAGATGTCATTGCATGTATGTTATTTTCATAAATAAGATGGATCCACTAGAAGTCTTTGCATGTGTGTTCTTTTCATAAACCACATGGATACACTATATGTCATTGCATATGTGTTCTTTTCCTAAACCACATGGATCCACTTGAGTCAATACATGTGTGTTCTTTTCATAAACCACATGGATCCAGCAGATGTCAGTGCATGTGTGTTCTTTTCATAAACCTCATGCATCCAATAGATGTCATTGCATGTGTGTTATTTTCATAAATAAGATGGATCCACTAGAAGTCATTGCATGTGTATTCTTTTCATAAACCACATGCATCCACTAGATGTCATTGCATGTGTGTTCTTTTCCTAAACCACATGGATCCACTAGAGTCATTCCATGTGTGCTCTTTTAATAAACCACATGGATCCAGTAGATGTCATTGCATCTATGTTATTTTCATAAATAAGATGGATCCACTAGAAGTCATTACATGTGTGTTATTTTCATAAACCACATGGATCCACTATATGTCATTGCATATGTGTTCTTTTCCTAAACCACATGGATCCACTTGAGTCAATCTATGTGTGTTCTTTTCATAAACCACATGGATCTAGCAGATGTCATTGCATGTGTGTTCTTTTCATAAACCATAGGCATCCACTAGATGTCGTTGCAAGTGTGTTATTTTCATAAATAAGATGGATCCACTAGAAGTCATTGCATGTGTGTTCTTTTCATAAACCACATGGATCCACTAGATTTCATTGCATGTGTGTTCTTTTCGAAAACCACATGGATACACTAGATGTCATTGCATATGTGTTCTTTTCCTAAACCACATGGATCCACTTGAGTCAATCCATGTGTGTTCTTTTCATAAACAAAATGGATACAGAAGATGTCATTGCATGTGTTTTCTTTTCATAAACCACATGGATTTACTAGATGTCATTGCATGCGTACTCTTTTCCTAAACCACATGGATCCACTGGAGTCATTGCATGTGTGTTATTTTCATAAACCACATGGATACCCTAGATGTAATTGCATGTGTGTTATTTTCATAAACCAAATGGATCCCCTAGATGTCATTACATGTGTGTTCTTTTCCTAAATACATGGATCTACTAGAATCATTCTATTTGTGTTGTTTTAATAAACCACATGGATCCACTAGATGTCATTGCATGTCTGTTCTTTTAATAAACCACGTGGATCCACTAGAAGTCATTCCATGTGCGTTCTTTTCATAAACCACATATATCCACTAGATGTCATTGCATGCGTGTTCTTTTCCTAAACCACATGGATCCACTAGGTGTCATTGCATGTGTGTTCTTTTCCTAAACCACATGGATCCACTAGAGTAATTCCAGGTGTGTTCTTTTCATAAACCACATGGATCCACTAGATGTCATTGCATGTGTGTTATTTTCATAAATAAGATGGTTCAACTAGATGTCATGCATGTGTGCTCTTCTCCTAAACAACATGGACCCACTAGAGTCATTCCATGTGAGTTATTTTCATAAACCACATGGATCCACTAGATATCATTGCATGTGTGTTCATTTCCCAAACCGCATGGATACACTAGATGTCATTGGATATGTGTTCTTTTCCTAAACCCCATGGATCCACTTGAGGCAATCCATGTGTGTTCTTTTCATAAACCACATGGTTCCAGCAGATGTCATTGCATGTGTGTTCTTTTCATAAACCACATGGATCCCTAGATGTCATTGCATGTGTGTTCTTTTTCTAAACCACATGGATCCACTAGTGTCATTCCATGTGTGCTCTTTTAATAAACCACATGGATACACTAGATGTCATTGCATGTGTGTTCTTTTCATAAACCACATGGATCCACTAGATGTTATTGCATGTGTGTTCTTTTCCTAAACAACATGGATCTACTAGAGTCATTTTGTGTGTGTTGTTTTCATAAACCACATGGCTCCACTAGTTGTCATTGCATGTGTGTTGTTTTCATAAACCACATGGATCCACAAGATGTCATTGCATGTGTGTTCTTTTCCTAAACCACATGGATGAGTCATTCCATGTGTGCTTTTTTAATTAACCACATGGATCCAGTAGATGTCATTGCATGTATGTTATTTTCATAAATAAGATGGATCCACTAGAAGTCTTTGCATGTGTGTTCTTTTCATAAACCACATGGATACACTATATGTCATTGCATATGTGTTCTTTTCCTAAACCACATGGATCCACTTGAGTCAATACATGTGTGTTCTTTTCATAAACCACATGGATCCAGCAGATGTCAGTGCATGTGTGTTCTTTTCATAAACCTCATGCATCCAATAGATGTCATTGCATGTGTGTTATTTTCATAAATAAGATGGATCCACTAGAAGTCATTGCATGTGTATTCTTTTCATAAACCACATGCATCCACTAGATGTCATTGCATGTGTGTTCTTTTCCTAAACCACATGGATCCACTAGAGTCATTCCATGTGTGCTCTTTTAATAAACCACATGGATCCAGTAGATGTCATTGCATGTATGTTATTTTCATAAATAAGATGGATCCACTAGAAGTCATTACATGTGTGTTATTTTCATAAACCACATGGATCCACTATATGTCATTGCATATGTGTTCTTTTCCTAAAACACATGGATCCACTTGAGTCAATCTATGTGTGTTCTTTTCATAAACCACATGGATCTAGCAGATGTCATTGCATGTGTGTTCTTTTCATAAACCATAGGCATCCACTAGATGTCGTTGCAAGTGTGTTATTTTCATAAATAAGATGGATCCACTAGAAGTCATTGCATGTGTGTTCTTTTCATAAACCACATGGATCCACTAGATTTCATTGCATGTGTGTTCTTTTCGAAAACCACATGGATACACTAGATGTCATTGCATATGTGTTCTTTTCCGAAACCACATGGATCCACTAGAGTCATTGCATGTGTGTTCTTTTCATAAACCACATGGGTCCACTAGATGTCATTGCATGTGTGTTCTTTTCCTAAACCACATGGATATACTATAGTCATTCTATGTGTGTTCTTTTCCTAAAGCACATGGATCCACTAGATGTCATTGCATGTGTGTTGTTTTCATAAACCACATGGATCCTCTAGTAGTCATTGCATGTGGTCTCTTTTCCTAAACCACATGGATCCACTAGAGTCGTTACATGTGTGTTCTTTTCATAAACCACATGGATCCACTAGATGTCATTACATGTGTGTTCTTTTCATAAACCACATGGATCCACTAGATGTCATTGCATGTGTGTTCTTTTCCTAAACCACATGTATCCACTAGATGTCATTGCATGTTTGTTCTTTTCCTAAACCACATTGATCCAGTAGATGTCATTGCATGTGTGTTATTTTCATAAACCACATGGGTCCACTATATGTCATTGCATGTGTGTTATTTTCATAAACCACATCGATCCACTAGCTGTCATTGCATGTGTGTTATTTTCCTAAACCAAATGGATCTACTAGAGTCATTACATATGTATTCTTTTCATAAACCACATGGATCCACTGGATGTCATTCCATGTGCGTTCTTTTCATAAACCACATATATCCACTAGATGTCATTGCATGCGTGTTCTTTTCCTAAACCACATGGATCCACTAGGTGTCATTGCATGTGTGTTCTTTTCCTAAACCACATGGATCCACTAGAGTAATTCCAGGTGTGTTCTTTTCATAAACCACATGGATCCACTAGATGTCATTGCATGTGTGTTATTTTCATAAATAAGATGGTTCAACTAGATGTCATGCATGTGTGTTCTTCTCCTAAACAACATGGATCCACTAGAGTCATTCCATGTGAGTTATTTTCATAAACCACATGGATCCACTAGATATCATTGCATGTGTGTTCATTTCCCAAACCGCATGGATACACGAGATGTCATTGGATATGTGTTCTTTTCCTAAACCCCATGGATCCACTTGAGGCAATCCATGTGTGTTCTTTTCATAAACCACATGGTTCCAGCAGATGTCATTGCATGTGTGTTCTTTTCATAAACCACATGGATCCCTAGATGTCATTGCATGTGTGTTCTTTTTCTAAACCACATGGATCCACTAGTGTCATTCCATGTGTGCTCTTTTAATAAACCACATGGATATACTAGATGTCATTGCATGTGTGTTCTTTTCATAAACCACATGGATCCACTAGATGTTATTGCATGTGTGTTCTTTTCCTAAACAACATGGATCTACTAGAGTCATTTTGTGTGTGTTGTTTTCATAAACCACATGGCTCCACTAGTTGTCATTGCATGTGTGTTGTTTTCATAAACCACATGGATCCACAAGATGTCATTGCATGTGTGTTCTTTTCCTAAACCACATGGATGAGTCATTCCATGTGTGCTTTTTTAATTAACCATATGGATCCAGTAGATGTCATTGCATGTATGTTATTTTCATAAATAAGATGGATCCACTAGAAGTCTTTGCATGTGTGTTCTTTTCATAAACCACATGGATACACTATATGTCATTGCATATGTGTTCTTTTCCTAAACCACATGGATCCACTTGAGTCAATACATGTGTGTTCTTTTCATAAACCACATGGATCCAGCAGATGTCAGTGCATGTGTGTTCTTTTCATAAACCTCATGCATCCAATAGATGTCATTGCATGTGTGTTATTTTCATAAATAAGATGGATCCACTAGAAGTCATTGCATGTGTATTCTTTTCATAAACCACATGCATCCACTAGATGTCATTGCATGTGTGTTCTTTTCCTAAACCACATGGATCCACTAGAGTCATTCCATGTGTGCTCTTTTAATAAACCACATGGATCCAGTAGATGTCATTGCATGTATGTTATTTTCATAAATAAGATGGATCTACTAGAAGTCATTACATGTGTGTTATTTTCATAAACCACATGGATCCACTATATGTCATTGCATATGTGTTCTTTTCCTAAACCACATGGATCCACTTGAGTCAATCTATGTGTGTTCTTTTCATAAACCACATGGATCTAGCAGATGTCATTGCATGTGTGTTCTTTTCATAAACCATAGGCATCCACTAGATGTCGTTGCAAGTGTGTTATTTTCATAAATAAGATGGATCCACTAGAAGTCATTGCATGTGTGTTCTTTTCATAAACCACATGGATCCACTAGATTTCATTGCATGTGTGTTCTTTTCGAAAACCACATGGATACACTAGATGTCATTGCATATGTGTTCTTTTCCTAGACCACATGGATCCACTTGAGTCAATCCATGTGTGTTCTTTTCATAAACAAAATGGATACAGAAGATGTCATTGCATGTGTTTTCTTTTCATAAACCACATGGATTTACTAGATGTCATTGCATGCGTACTCTTTTCCTAAACCACATGGATCCACTGGAGTCATTGCATGTGTGTTATTTTCATAAACCACATGGATACCCTAGATGTAATTGCATGTGTGTTATTTTCATAAACCACATGGATCCCCTAGATGTCATTACATGTGTGTTCTTTTCCTAAATACATGGATCTACTAGAATCATTCTATTTTTGTTGTTTTAATAAACCACATGGATCCACTAGATGTCATTGCATGTCTGTTCTTTTAATAAACCACGTGGATCCACTAGAAGTCATTCCATGTGCGTTCTTTTCATAAACCACATATATCCACTAGATGTCATTGCATGCGTGTTCTTTTCCTAAACCACATGGATCCACTAGGTGTCATTGCATGTGTGTTCTTTTCCTAAACCACATGGATCCACTAGAGTAATTCCAGGTGTGTTCTTTTCATAAACCACATGGATCCACTAGATGTCATTGCATGTGTGTTATTTTCATAAATAAGATGGTTCAACTAGATGTCATGCATGTGTGCTCTTCTCCTAAACAACATGGATCCACTAGAGTCATTCCATGTGAGTTATTTTCATAAACCACATGGATCCACTAGATATCATTGCATGTGTGTTCATTTCCCAAACCGCATGGATACACTAGATGTCATTGGATATGTGTTCTTTTCCTAAACCCCATGGATCCACTTGAGGCAATCCATGTGTGTTCTTTTCATAAACCACATGGTTCCAGCAGATGTCATTGCATGTGTGTTCTTTTCATAAACCACATGGATCCCTAGATGTCATTGCATGTGTGTTCTTTTTCTAAACCACATGGATCCACTAGTGTCATTCCATGTGTGCTCTTTTAATAAACCACATGGATACACTAGATGTCATTGCATGTGTGTTCTTTTCATAAACCACATGGATCCACTAGATGTTATTGCATGTGTGTTCTTTTCCTAAACAACATGGATCTACTAGAGTCATTTTGTGTGTGTTGTTTTCATAAACCACATGGCTCCACTAGTTGTCATTGCATGTGTGTTGTTTTCATAAACCACATGGATCCACAAGATGTCATTGCATGTGTGTTCTTTTCCTAAACCACATGGATGAGTCATTCCATGTGTGCTTTTTTAATTAACCACATGGATCCAGTAGATGTCATTGCATGTATGTTATTTTCATAAATAAGATGGATCCACTAGAAGTCTTTGCATGTGTGTTCTTTTCATAAACCACATGGATACACTATATGTCATTGCATATGTGTTCTTTTCCTAAACCACATGGATCCACTTGAGTCAATACATGTGTGTTCTTTTCATAAACCACATGGATCCAGCAGATGTCAGTGCATGTGTGTTCTTTTCATAAACCTCATGCATCCAATAGATGTCATTGCATGTGTGTTATTTTCATAAATAAGATGGATCCACTAGAAGTCATTGCATGTGTATTCTTTTCATAAACCACATGCATCCACTAGATGTCATTGCATGTGTGTTCTTTTCCTAAACCACATGGATCCACTAGAGTCATTCCATGTGTGCTCTTTTAATAAACCACATGGATCCAGTAGATGTCATTGCATGTATGTTATTTTCATAAATAAGATGGATCCACTAGAAGTCATTACATGTGTGTTATTTTCATAAACCACATGGATCCACTATATGTCATTGCATATGTGTTCTTTTCCTAAACCACATGGATCCACTTGAGTCAATCTATGTGTGTTCTTTTCATAAACCACATGGATCTAGCAGATGTCATTGCATGTGTGTTCTTTTCATAAACCATAGGCATCCACTAGATGTCGTTGCAAGTGTGTTATTTTCATAAATAAGATGGATCCACTAGAAGTCATTGCATGTGTGTTCTTTTCATAAACCACATGGATCCACTAGATTTCATTGCATGTGTGTTCTTTTCGAAAACCACATGGATACACTAGATGTCATTGCATATGTGTTCTTTTCCGAAACCACATGGATCCACTTGAGTCAATCCATGTGTGTTCTTTTCATAAACAAAATGGATACAGAAGATGTCATTGCATGTGTTTTCTTTTCATAAACCACATGGATTTACTAGATGTCATTGCATGCGTACTCTTTTCCTAAACCACATGGATCCACTGGAGTCATTGCATGTGTGTTATTTTCATAAACCACATGGATCCCCTAGATGTCATTGCATGTGTGTTATTTTCATAAACCACATGGATCCCCTAGATGTCATTACATGTGTGTTCTTTTCCTAAATACATGGATCTACTAGAATTATTCTATTTGTGTTGTTTTAATAAACCACATGGATCCACTAGATGTCATTGCATGTCTGTTCTTTTAATAAACCACGTGGATCCACAAGATGTCATTGCATGTCTGTTCTTTTCCTAAACCACATGTATCCACTAGAGTAATTGCATGTGTGTTCTTTTCATAAACCACATGGGTCCACTAGATATCATTGCATGTGTGTTGTTTTCCTAAACAACATGGATCTACTATTGTCATTCTATGTGTGTTCTTTTCCTAAACCCACTACTAGGAAAAACGCTTTATGTGGCGCTTCTAGCACTCGCCACTAAATTGTAGCCACTAAAATTATATTTCTGTGGCGCATACACAGAATTCTCAAAATTCTGTGGCGCATATGGCTATTTGCGCCCCAGAATTCTGTCCCAGATTCTGTGGTGCATATAGCCCTATGCTTCACAGAGTCCTTTTTTCAGAATTTCAAAATTTTCAGAATCTGGTACAAATAGAGGTATATAACAGGTATATTACAGGAAATACACAAAAATAGACAGAAATTTACAGAAAAGCTGCACACATCAGTACAAATGTTCCAGTTCACATATAATACATCAACAAGCACGAATGTTCACAAGTGTTCATCAATCACATCACTTAGAACCGAATAAGTGTACAAGTACATTTCATAAGTGTTCATCTCACTCACATAACTTACAACCGCGCAATGTTGTCACCGCCGACCTTAGGACAGAATGTAGTACACCGTAACCGCGATGCCTGTGAGGAGCGGCACCAAGATCTTCGTCTGGTTATTCTTCCACATGTGTCTCCTCTACTTGGCCACCGCCTCCTCTCTAGTCGAGTATCCCTTGTAGTTGTTGCCGCTGAACTTGTCCACTTGTTGGTGGAAGTCCACCCACTCCTCGTAGACACCTGGAACCCGACCCTTGCACACAACGTACGTCGGCATCTCTATTGACAAGGCATATTAGTACATCATGCAAATATATATGTTGACAAATATTAGAGCAAGGCATTCATAAATTTAAAACAATGCATCGATGACAATGAAAGAAACACGACAACATGTCCGACACAATAACAACGACGGTTTCAAGCAAGGCAAGTTAAGTTTTTCGACACACACTACATGTCCACTGATACACGCGCTCTCTTGGTCAAGTGGCCTTCTCCTCATAGGGCGTCGGGAATGGCTTGCACATGTCTTTCGTCACAACCATATGCATCACATATGTGAATGACAATTGGTGCTTGCATAGGGAATAAAGACCATAATGAGCCAACAAGAGTCAAGGTTTCAGTTAATAGGCAATCAGGTCAGGAAGCTGCTAATAAACATTTAATTTAGTTTAACTAATTCACACAAAAAACTCACTTTCCTTTATAAACTGATCATGGAATTAAAAGAAGGGTATAAACTCAGATTGCTTGCTTCTGGTATATGCTTCGACTAAATTGGTTCCCTCATGTTGAATTCTCACCTTTCAATGTTAAATTTTCATGGTCCTGAAGGATCAGTTATTAATTCTCAGTGTCAATTTTCACAAAAAACTATGTGAACCCACACATGAAAAGGAGTTGCAATTCCAAACAAACAAAAAAAATCAGGATTTGGGTGTACAGCTACTATTAGAGTAGAGAGTTTAGGCAATGAACTAGTGATTGTATTCTTCCACATTGGGGTTATAAATAGTACTACTAGTACAACAGATAGTACAATATAGCATACCAACAGAATTTCATATGCACGTTGGGGTCCTAGTCTATAGGCTGAATGTTTCCTAGACAAGCCCTACATGCGATGCATCAAAGCAGATGGATATGGTCGCTGTCTTGAAAATAAGACAGCTGCACAACGCTCTCTAATAGCTACAGATCAAGGAATTGGACTCAGCTGTAGGGGAAAAAATTGAATTTTGGATGGCTGCGGTAGTTCCTGAGGGTTAAAGAACAACAATTTGCATCCAAGGAGATAGATAGCAACCAAGAAAGAAACATGTATAAACTTCAGTTAAAACACAACATGTGCATCATTCTAAACAAAATAGATGCATCAGAAAAGGCACAAGACCTTGACGATGGTGGCAGGTACTGCTGGACCGGCACGTGTAATGCTCCGAAAACATGACACCATGTTCCACCCCATCCATTCCTCCGGCTTCTCGAGAAAGATAAGATAGAAAATAGTATCAGTAAACTTTGTAACATACTGATACAAACTATCTACAAAAGCTGGAACACAAACTTTGATATTTTTTCATCAACCAAAGATTCTAGTTAATAGGCAAACATGTCAGGACACTGCTAATAAACATTTCAATTTAGTTAACTAATTAGGTGGACATAACAACAATTCGCAACACGAAAAAATCAATGGTATAGATCAAGGAATTGGACTCAGCTGTAGGGGCAAATTGACCTTTGGGTGGCTGCGGTAGTCTTAGGGGGCGAGGACGGTCGCGTCCATGGCTTGCCTGCCGTCGGGCGCGTCCACAACGACGCCGGTGAAGCTGCAACCCGACAACGAGCGCACCCTGGTGGCCAAGCAGCAACCGCCATCGGCCATGCGCGCGACGCGGGCAGCGAGTTCGACGGGATGCCGCGCACCGCCCAACTGGTGCACGCGCGTGCCGGCGAACAGGCCGCCGCGACGACGTCTGATAGGAGAGGCGTCGTCTCTCACATCGGCGTGGCTAGGGCAGTGGTGGTTGAACAGATGCGGGGGCGGAGGGGAGGAGCACCGGAACTGGTGGAGACGGGCGGCGCCGGAGGGGACGGAGAGGCGGTCGATCTGGAGGTTAGGGTTTTTGTCGGGAGGGGATCGTGTCTGTGTGTCGGTTCGGATTCGTGCAGAAAACGGGCCTAGGGCAGTGCCTTGGCGCAAAATTCTACGGGCCTCGGCCTTTTTATTTTCTTCTGTTTGTACGTAGGCTATTCCCACTCCTTTCCTTGCAAACGGATCAGCGTGACGAGTGCATAATTCCATGTATAGCCATAGCGGTACACCCCACATGGGACATGCCTATAACAGTTCATGCATGCATCCATGTTTTTTATACCGGGGAGCGTTATATACTCATCCATACATGCATGGAGAGACTCTAGGGCATGCCCACGTGGCAAGGTGCGTTCAAGTGGGGCGAGCGCTCACGCCGCCACACCCGCCTCGTGTCACCGAAAATGATGTTCAAAATCAGTGCTCTATAGAAAGTGAGAATTTTGTGGCGCATATGCTATGTGCGCCACAAAAATTTCGAATTCTGTAGCGCATATAGCCATATGCGCCACAGAATTCTGGCCTGCCCATGTGCTGGGGTCAGGCCCACATGGGCCCACAGGAATTCATTTTCTGTGGCGCATATATCTATATGCGCCACAGAACTGCAGGAATTCTGTGGGGCATTTTCTACATGCGCCACAGAATTGATTTTAGTGGAGCATTTTTCATATATGCGCCACAAAATTAAAATCTGCCTATAATCGTTTTCCTAGTAGTGACCACATGGATCCACTAGATGTCATTGCATGTGTGTTCTTTTCATAAACCACATGGATCCTCTAGTAGTCATTGCATGCTGTCTCTTTTCCTAAACCACATGGATCCACTAGAGTCATTACATGTGTGTTCTTTTCATAAACCACATGGATCCACTACATGTAATTGCATGTGTGTTCTTTTCAAAAACCACATGGATCCACTAGATGTCATTGCATGTGTGTTCTTTTCCTAAACAACATGTATCCAATAGATGTCATTGCATGTTTGTTCTTTTCCTAAACCACATTGACCCACTAGATGTCATTGCATGTGTGTTATTTTCATAAACCAGATGGGTCCACTAGATGTCATTGCATGTGTGTTCTTTTCCTAAACCAAATGGATGTACTAGAGTCATTACATGTGTGTTCTTTTCATAAACCACATGGATCCACTGGATGTCATTGCATGTGTGTTCTTTTCACAAACCACATAGATCCACTAGATGTCATTGCATGTGTGTTCTTTTCCTAAACCACATGGATCCACTAGATGTCATTGCATGTGTGTTCTTTTCCTAAACCACATGGATCCACTAGAGTAATTCCAGGTGTGTTCTTTTCATAAACCACATGGATCCACTAGATGTTCATTGCATGTGTGTTCTTTTCATAAACCACATGGTACCACTAGATGTCATGCATGTGTGTTTTTCTCTTAAACCACATGGATCCACTAGAGTCATTCCATGTGAGGTATTTTCATAAACCACATGGATCCACTAGATATCATTGCATGTGTGTTCTTTTCCCAAACCACATGGATACACTAGATGTCATTGCATATGTGTTCTTTTCCTAAACCACATGGATCCACTTGAGTCAATCCATGTGTATTCTTTTCATAAACCACATGGTTCCAACAGATGTCATTGCATGTGTGTTCTTTTCATAAACCACATGGATCCCCTAGATGTCATTAAATGTGTGTTATTTTCATTGATGGGGATATGCCAAAGGCGGTATGCACCGCAGAACGTTCCGAGTGGGCCGAAAGGCCTGCGAGTGCGTATGAAAGACAATGACTAAACTATGAAGAAAGGAAAGGCCCATCGACTGGCGACTAGAAGCCCAGAAGCGTAGCAGAAGCCCAGTCAGATTAGGTCAAAAGTCTCTAGATCCTTATCTTGTCCGGGGAGAGCTTGTAAACCCTGGCGAGGTGACTCATATATAAACCTCCCTAGGGTATCCTGGAACCTTACGTTCCATCATACACCCCCTTAAGCGACTCGCTGCCTAGCTGCCGAGATCGTCACCCCTGTAACTCACTCTCTCATAATCTAATCTAGTAGGAGTAGGTCTTTACCCTCCGGGGGGCCGAACCTGGGTAAACCCATGTGCATCCGCCCCCATCTCGCACCGCAGATGGCCGCCAACTCTTCCTCACGAAACACTCAATCGCTGCTAGTGGCAGCGACTACCGTGGACATTTCCACGACAGTGGCACCCACCGTGGGGCGTAGCGGGACTGGCGTGAGTTCTGCAGCGAGACCCTACTCGCCGATCAATCGGCCGATCGCCACCGGTTGCATGGTCACCATCGGCGGGATCTTACAGATCCTGCCCAGCAGTTACATCCTGGCGTCACGCCCGGTCACCCACGCCGCGGTGATGCCGATCGGCTCCATCAACCCCTTCGCCGGCTTCACCGGCGCGATCAACCCAACCGCCACGGTGATCGTCGGCGGATCGCCGCCACACCGCGACCTGCTTTCAGAGGAGCAGGTCCGCTCCATCAGGAGCCTCGTCATCAAGTACGACTCAGTCGCCAGCAACGCGGTCGAGACTAACACCGCCACCAACGACGACGCCCTGAACGACGACGCCGACTCCGCGACCCCTGCATCGGTCGGCGGATCCATCACCACCGCGTCACGAGGGGACTCCATCACGCGAGTCTCCAACCCCGAGGATTTCGAGGACCCCTCCGTCCTGGGGATCTTCGACTCCGATTCCGGCTCGGAATCCCCCGAGGATTTTCGTGCCAGATCCAATCGCTTCAACGCAATCTACATGGCGGGTAGCACGGCCGCCCCGCCAGATCCGTTCTCCACGCCGATCCCACCGACCGCGACGGCTATGGGGGTGGAGCAAGCCCTCCTGTGGCTCGCGGAGGCGCAACACAACGAACTCGCCGAGCGCGAGAAATATCGCCTCGAGCGAGAGACGGCGCGGGAGCCGTCACTCTACCACCAGCGCCGCATCAGGACCCGCCTAAACCCCAACTTTAAGGGACGCATCCTGCATTTAAACAAAGAGGGCAACCCCACGCGCGCCGCTGAGTGCGAATACTGCGAGAATGCGCCACCAGGCGGGAGCAACCCCGCAAGACCACCACCTGGAGCACCGGCGACTGGGGCTCCTCACCGCCCATGGGCCACGCGCCCCCACCGGACCAACCGCGGATCATCATATCGCCTCAAGCCCGTGACGCCAACGGGCTACCACTATACTCCACCCCGATGGACAATGTCATCGCGGCTGATGCCGCCATCGCCAACCTCGATGTCCAAGGCGACGGCACGCTATAGATCTAGTACGCCAAGGCCCTACTCGTCAAGGTCGTCGAGCAACAAGCCGCGGGAGTCGACCCGTGGGGGTGAATGTACTCCCGCTCTTCAGCAAGCAGGGCGGCGTCAAGTGGCCACCCCACCGTGGCAAACGCATTAGTTTGCCCACCACCCCAGCCCCTGGCAAACCAACCACGGGCCTCCAATCCTATGCTGCCAACCAACGAGCCGCAACTGGCAAACAACACGGTCGCTGCCAACGGGCAGCCCCTCGATGCCCGAACGAACATCATCAACAATCAGACGTGGCGGTCGCGCTAGCCCTACCACCTGCGGCACACCCTCAACAACCGCGGCGAACCGGAGCCAAGAGGCTCGCTCAGCCGAGTTGGGCCGCAATGCTTTAGACCAATGATTCGCAGGGAAAAATACCCTGCCAACTTCAAGGCCCCTAAGGAGATCGAGAAGTACGACCCAACGTACGACCCAGCTATCTGGTTGCACACATACCTCATGGCAATGGGGATCGCAGGCCACACCGACCTGCTCGCCACTCGTTACCTCCCCCTGATGATGGAGGGGGCGACCCGGCAGTAGATCAACATGCTGAATCCCGATAGCATTGATTCTAGGAAGAAATGCGGGACGCCTTCGTCAGGCACTTCGAGGGCTCTTACACCCGCGCCACCACCATAGAAGACCTGGAGCGATGCATCCAGGGACAACACGAGTCGACCCACCGGTGGATCCAAAGGTGGCAAGAACTATGGATAAACGCCTCCGGCATCCACCCAGACATGGCGATACACTGCTTCAAGAACGCGTGCCGGTACGAACCCCTGGTCGCCAAGATCAAGCGGGTCTACTGGACGCTCGATAACATCCCTGACCTCCTCGAGATCGCCAAGCACTACGCGGAGGAGGACCCCAACCAAGACTCTGACGACGAGTCAGGAGGAAGACGTCGCACTAGCATCCACGACAGTGTGTGCCTATTCGACATGCGCTACAGCAACACCCGCATCACAGGCAAGCACCGCACGGACAGACGAGTCGATTTCGTCGCCAACACCGGCTACGGCCAGCGCGACTCCAAGAACTATCGCCGCGACGGAGGAAACTACCGCGACAGTGGGAACTACCGTGCCAACAACGGGATGAGGCCGAAATTCGACCCTGCCGCCGTGCTCAATCAGCCCTACATCTACCATAGCTGGGAGGGAAAACCCGCCACCCACACCACCGCCGATTGCCACTCTCTCAAAGAGATTGAGAAGGCGAGACGTGCAAGGGAGGACCCCAACAACAACCCACCTAGGGAAAACGGGAACGGCGGCGGCTTCGGAACCGCCGTCGGGTCGCTCCATACCTTCACGGGACTCGGCACCAAGCGTGAGAAGAAGGTGCTCGCCCGTGCGGTCGCTGTCAATGCAGTGACGCAAGTCCACATCCCTCGCTTCCTAAACTGGTCTGAGCAGAGCATCACCTGGAGTTGCCAGGACCATGCGCCAAGAATCGAGTACCCAAGGCGAGTCGCCCTGGTAGTCAGGCCCAAGGTGGCCGACTACTGGCTGCCCAAGATGCTAATGGACGGCGAGAGCTCCATCAATATCTTGTACCTAGACACGTTCAAAAGGCTCCAGCTCCCAGAAACAACCATCGAGCTAACACTGACGACCTTCCATGGCATTGTCCCCGGTTGGAAGGCATACCCGATCGGGAAAGTGACGCTGCCAGTCACCTTTGGCACTCTAGCAAACTACCGCACAGAAAGGATTGTCTTCGAGCTGGTGAACTTGCGCAGCCCCTATCACTGCGTCCTGGGCCGCCAGGCATTCGCAAAGTTCATGGCGACCCCACACTACGCCTACAACATGATGAAGCTCCCCGAGCCAAGCGGCATCATCACCGTCCACGGCGACCCCGACATGGCCGTGGAATGCAAGGAAAAAGGCGCCAAGCTCAACGACGCCGTCATCGCCACGGAGACCGACCACACGGAGGAGCTCACGAAATACGCGGGCAACATCAACAAGGACGACCCCACCATCCTGAAGAAACCAATCGCCGCGAACTCCACTTCGAGGCAACCACGCACACCCGCACCGTCGAGCTCGTCCCAGGCGACTCCAGCTAGGCGGTCACCATCGGGGCACACATGAGCCCCGCATAGGAAAGCGCGCTCATCGGGTTCCTCCGTGAGAACCGCGACATCTTCGCATGGAAGCCATCTGACATGCCAGGTGTCCCGAGAGAACTCGCTGAGCACAAACTCAACGCCAACCCCAAAGTGTGACCAGTAGAGCAGTCGCTACGGCCCTTCAATGAACAGCGCCGCCGAGCAATCGCCGAGGAAGTGTAGCGCCTGCTAGCCACATGCTTCATCCGGCCAATCAAGTACTCCAAGTGGATGGCAAACCCAGTCCTGGTTCTCAAAAAGAACAACACATGGAGAATGTGCATTGAC
Organism: Avena eriantha; assembly: GCA_910589775.1. Classification (NCBI taxonomy): domain Eukaryota; kingdom Viridiplantae; phylum Streptophyta; class Magnoliopsida; order Poales; family Poaceae; genus Avena; species Avena eriantha. The sequence goes on from CAJUXJ010000972.1 coordinate 41,796, forward strand.
TACACCAACCTCAACAATGCCTGCCCGAAGGAGGAGTTCGTCCTACCGCGCATCGATCGGATCATCGACTCGACCGCGGGATCAGAGTCGCTGTGTTTTCTCGACGCTTACTCTGGTTATAGCCAGATCAAGATGGCGGTCGAAGACGAGGAGAAGACGGTGTTCATCATGCCATTCGGTGCATTCTGCTACATGGCCATGACGTTCGGCCTCAAGAACGCAGGCGCCACATACTAGAGGTGCATGCAGGAGTGTCTAGCAAGCCAAATTGGCCGCAACATTCATGTCTACATCGACAACGTGGTGGTAAAATCCACCCGCCAGGACGATATGGTCGCCGATCTAGCTGAAACCATCGCAAACTTGCGGAGGTACAACATCGAGCTGAATCCTAGAAAATGCACCTTCAGCATACCCACCGGACAGCTTCTGGGGTACGTAGTCTCCAAGCGAGGCATTGAAGCCAACCCCACCAAGATCGACACCATCGCGCGACTCGGGAAACCCGAGTGCCTGGGCGACGTCCAAAAGTTGGTAGGGCGAGTCGCGGCCCTCGGTCGCTTCATCCCCCGACTAGGCGAGAAGGCAATGCCCCTCTACCGCCTGATGCACAAGAACCCAACATTCTAATTGGACACGGAGGCCGACGACGCACTTAAAGCGCTCAAAGAAGTGCTACTTGCGGCACCACTACTCGCCGCGCCACTCGACAAAGAGCCAATGCTCGTTTACGTCGCGGCCTCCAATCGAGTCGTCAGTGCCGTGATGGTCGTCGAATGACCGGAAGAGGGCAAGGAGCGCCGCATACAGCGCCCCGTATACTACATCAGCGAAGTCCTAACGGACTCACGACAGCGCTACCCGCAATACCAAAAACTGGTGTACGCGGTATTCCGAGCACAGCGACGACTCCCACACTACTTCGAGGAGCACCCAATCATGGTGGTCTCCTCCGCGCCCCTGCAGGACATCATACGCAATCGCGAGGCAACCGGGCGAGTCGCCAAGTGGGCCGTCGAGATCGGCGTCCACAACATCAAAGTACGAGCCCCGAAAAGCGATCAAGTCACAAGTCCTGGATGATTTCCTTGCAGACTGGGAAGAAGCACATCAGCCAGAGAAGCTCCCATACTTCCACTACTGGTTGCTCCACTTCGACGGCTCCAAGAACGCCGATGGCGCGGGGGCTGGGGTCATACTGACCTCCCCCGAAGGATACAAGCTCCGCTACGTGCTCCACCTCAACTTCAAGCCCTGCACCAACAACATGGCGGAATACGAGGCCCTCCTTCACGGCATGAGAGCTGCCAAGGAGATGAACATCAACCGCCTACAATGCTATGGCGACTCCGACCTAGTCGCTGGCCAAGTCGCCGGGACCTGCGACGCTGTCTCCCCAACAATGATCGCCTAACGCCAAGCCGTCGACCAGTTGGGAGGACACTTTGACGGCTATTCCGTCGAGTGGATCGACATGCGTAAAAACGAGGAGGCAGACGCCCTTTCCTGCATCGGATCGACCCGACAGGCGCCACAAGTAGGCGTCTTCCTCGACATCATCCACAAACCCTCAGTTAGCCCACTAAAAGAGATCGACGTCGGGATCCCACTGCAACCAGAACTGGCCTTAGTCTCCATGATTGTGGAATCTAGCGACTGGACAGCGCCATACGTCGCCTTCCTGGAACACAAACTCCTACCGAGCAACGAGACAGAGGTGCGAATGATCGTGCGCCGCTGCAAATCCTTCGTCATCATCAATGGCGAGCTCCACAAGCGCAGCGTCACCAGCGTGTTCTAGTGTTGTGTACAGCCAGAAGAAGGCCTAAAGATCCTCCAGGACATTCACGCCGGCGACTGCGGCCATCACGCCGCGCACCAAGTCGGTAGTCGCCAAGGCCATGTGGCACGGTTTCTACTGGCTCACCGCACACACCGATGCCACCAACATCGTCCAACGATGCGTCGGGTGCCAGATGTACGCCAACTAGACGCACCTCCCTAGCTCGGCACTCAAGACAATCCCCATCACGTGGCCATTCGCCGTATGGGGCATGGACATGGTAGGCCCGTTCAAGAAGGCCCCGTTTGGGTTCACTCACCTCCTGGTCGCAGTCGACAAGTTCACCAAATGGGTCGAGGCCAAGCCGATCAAAAAGTGCAACGGCAAGACGGCCACCAAGTTCCTACGCGAACTCATCTACCGGTACGGCTACCCGCACAACATCATAACAGACAACGGCACGAACTTCGCCAAGGGGGCCATGGCGGAATTATGTGAAGAACACGGCATCCGACTCGACCTCGCATCAGTCGCCCACCCGGAATCAAATGGCCAAGCAGAGCGCGCCAACCAGAGCGTCCTCCATGGGCTCAAGCCGCGACTGTAGGTGCCCCTCGAGCGCACCCCAGGATGCTGGGTCGACGAGCTCCCCTCTGTGATATGGGGGATACGCACCTCCGTCAACCGATCAACCGATCAACCGGGTTCACGCCTTTCTTCATGGTGTATGGCGCCGAGGTCGTAATGCCAACAGACCTGGAGCACGGCTCACCTCGAGTCACCAACTACGTCGAGGCAGCCAATAAGATCGCCCGCCAAGACAGCATCGATCAACTCGACGAGGCACGCGACCTGGCTCGCTCCCGCACCACCATATACCAGCAAGGACTCCGCCGCTATCACAGCCGCCGAGTGCGAACTCGCACCTTCTAGGAAGGCGACTTGGTCCTACGACTGGCCCAAGACAAGAAGGGCATGCACAAGCTCTCCCCCCCATGGGAGGGGCCATTCGCCATAGGCTGAGTCCTTCGCAACGATGCTTACTACCTCATTGACATATGGGGTGATGGCCAATTGGAGGTCGGGAGGCCATGGAATGTAAAGCTCCTCAGAAATTTCTATACTTAGAACCTCACACTGTACTCCATCAGAATATATAATGAAATTCATTCGGATCGCACAAATTGTGCTCACTCACCATATTCTTGTGCTACTCGCACTCGTACATGCCAGCAATACGCTACTTACGGAAGTCAACCTCTGGTCGAGCGACCTGCACGGCAAAGTAGTGCGGCACAAGGGCACCAGAAATATTCGGGCCTTGGGTCGTCCACGAAAAACGCCAACCCGGAGCCGCCATTGGAGTCGCCTAGCCCGACTGGCCCGCCGGGCCAAGACATCCGATACACGCTTCCCATAGCGCTCTGTCCCTCCCACCCTCGCGCAAAGCGACTCGAACGGTTAAGTACCACGCACGAGGACTCCGCAAAACAGGAAACCCCACACGGCTCGGGAACACACCAAGTAAGAGAGCTGCCTAGGGCTCGCCAAGAGACTGACTCTCCGGGCCAGGGGAGGAGACGCGTTACAAACAACGCATTCACACCCTGCAACAGGATCACGACCAATACGGTCGGGCACCACGCTCGGGGACTCTCTCATAAGTCAGCCCCACTTGCGCTCAGGGACTCGCCACTCAGAAGACACAAGGGATAAAAACAAACGCGTAAAAAAAACAAACACACAAAAGTATACAATCGAGTTATACCCCATTAAAAGGCGGAAGCGCCTGGGGACTCGCTCAATCAAAACAATGCATAAGCAAAAACACAACATACATTACTCATGAAAACACGAGTCGATCGACCCCCCGTGGCATATATTACAAAAGTATCTTACAGGATTCGCCATTTGGCATTCATCACAACTTGGAAAATTACATTGTCTACTCTACAGGCCCTGATGACGAAGCAGCACCACCCCCCTTGACGCGCACAAAAGGCTGCCACGGGTTCGTCGGGTACGTTGTCAGCGACTTCGACAACGACGAACAAAAGGGTTGCTCCAGCTTCATGTCGCGGTACTCCGTCTCGGGGTCGCCAGGCGCCAACACTGTCTCCTGATATGGCAGCAGATCCCCCATCGCCAAGACACGATCAGCGTAAGGAGTGGCCTTCGCGGTCAGCTTCAGCACCTCCGACATCTCCACCGTGCCGGTCGCCGACGGATAGCCACTCGTCACATCGTCAAGATCGAAGTCATTGGGGAAATGGGAGAAACTCAAGCTCAATGCCGTGGCGGCCCCTGGCATAACCTCGGTGGGAGACATGCCCTGGAGAGCCGCTTGGACGCACAACGCTGAGGCCGTGGCTGCATTCACGACGGCAGTCACGCATTGTGAGGCGTTGTAAGTCTGCACAACTGGGTCGCTTTGTCCTACCACAGCTGCAAAGTCAGGCGTCAGTGAAACTATGAAATCCCCAAAGCATGGACTAGACGAAAGGTTCAAGCAAAGACAAAGACTCACCAAGGAGTTTTTGGCAGATCTCCTTGACGTGCTTCTCCAAGGCAGTCTGCTTGTTGTGCAACCCCACGATGATGGAATCTGTGGCTTAACGTTCTTCCTCAGCCGCGGCAACGGCAGCCTTCTCTTGCTCCTCCGAAGAAAACGAGGACGCTCTCGCCTCCTCCAAATCCTTGACCAAAGAGGCTACTCGCTCATTCGCTGCGTCCAGCTCGGCGACCGGAACATACCCCTCACGGGCCTTAGAGATCTCAGCCTGGAAAGCATCTCCACGAGAATACATCAGAATGCTATACACGACTAGCTCAAACCCGTAAGAGGAGAAAAAAGACGATGCAGACACTTACCAATAGTTTCCTGAAGCCGCGGTTCATCTCCTGCGCTTCACACAAGTCACGGTCCAAGCGCTCTCTCATAGCCTGCCGATCAGTCGACTCCCTTTGTAATCCCTGCAAACAAAGAACTCACCTAAGCATTTGACAAAAGAAAACCAATTCCTAGCCTCTGAAATTCAGCGACTAGGAATTCGGGGACTGGAAAGGAGCAAAACCCAGTTCCCAACCGCTGAAACTCAGCGACTAGGAACTCAGGTACTGGAGAAGGAAGAAAAAGAAAACCAATTCCTAGCCACTGAAATTCAGCGACTAGGAATTCGGGGACTGGACATACCTAAATAGCAGCGCCGAGCATCTTGTGAAGTTCCACGACGTCAGTTGATGCGATCGTGAAGGAGGTGCGCCCGCAGCGGGACCCAATCTCCGCATCCACGATTTTTGGACTCTGCGGAGACTGCGTGTCCGCCACACCTGGAAACCCCTTCACCATAAAACAAGGGAACGTCGCCGATGCCCTAGCGGGGGCGCTGGTTGCCGAGACCGGCGCCTCCGGCTCGGACGTAGCCAAGGTTAGCTTTGATCGTGTCGTCGCAACCTCTTTGGCGACTGGCGGGGCAGCCGGCTCTGCGGCGCTCCCCCTGGTCACAGTGTCGTCGACACCCCCTTCTGCTTCTTCGCGACCTCGGCGGTCGCCACATCTTTGGAGGCCTTCCTCTTCTTGGGTAGGTCACCCTCTCCCATGTCGGCGGCCGGTGGAATCTTAGCCACCGAAGGGCGACCAATCTTTTTAGCCCCCGACCTGCACGAGCCCCTTCAATCAACACAACAACAACACAAAAGGAGCAAGACGAACTGGGACGAGGAAGTGCTACTTACTTAGCAACTGGATGGACGCGAAGCCCGATGCTAATATGGGCGGGCTTGTCCAACTCAGGTCCTAGCTTGCGGCTGAGCCCCCTCTCGAAGACGTCGGAAGCCCAAGAGACCGAGGGCTTTCTTGACGATGAAGCTGCAGTCGCCGGGATCTCCGGCTCCGATGCGGCCGCCTTTGACGACTGTGGCGACTTGGACGCCATCGCCTCAGCTGCTTCTTGGCTTGGAACCCCCGAGGTCGTCGGCGCAATCACTGCCAGGGGAACCTCTACCACCACCTCCGTGTCCTCGCCCTCCAACCCCTTCGCCGGGACTGTGTCCCTTGGGGCCTTGTGCGAGACTTCGGGAGATCCTTCATTGTCGGAATCATCATCAGACTCGAACACCATCGAAAGACCTGGCCGGTGACGTAGGCCTTTTCGCTGGCGACTTGGGCCGGCGCAGGGGCTTCGATAGCGTAGCGGTGCGCCGGGACGTTTGCTCCTGGGCTTCCTTGTCGCCTTCTTCGAGCTCGTCTAAGGTGCGGCTCGCTTCGGCTTCTCGTTCTCTCTGCATCCGGGTCTTGCGAGCCACAGGTGCTGGGGAAGGGACCTCTTCTTCCTCCTCGTCGCTGTCAGAAGGATCCCCCTCGGAGTCTTCCTCCAGTTCCTGGGGAGCCTCTTCATCAAGCGGAGGGAGCCAACCCTCCAATACCTCAAAAAGCTGAGGACCACCACGAGTCAAAAAACACCAAGCGAGATGACTGAAATTGAGATACAGACGTAGCGATTGGAAAGAGAACTTACTGTGTGGGCTTCATTCTTCATAGGAGTGTACGGGGCGACCCCGACCGCCACGCCGGTGAACTCCATGTCGGTGATCTTCTTCAGGGCGGCCTTGTAGTCCTCGACCTCCCATGACTCCTTGCTGGTTCGAGATGGGTCATGCTTCCCGTTGTATCCGTACATCCAGTGCGGTCGAGCCGCCAGTGGAACCAGGCGCCGCCCGAGCCAGCTGTTGTAGAGGTTGATCGGAATCAACCCCTGGTTCTTCAGCTTCTGGATCTGATCCATCATTTCTGCGACGGCAATCCGCTGATCTTCGGGAAGCTTCTTCGATGCCAACCGACGGGGCTCCCTCCTCTCGGCGACAAACTCGTGAAGAGACACCTCGCCGGAGGGAGTGGCTTCCTTGACGTAGAACCAGCTCTACTTCCACTCGTTGACGGCCTTCTTCGGCAGGAGGAGCTTGACGAAGTTGGCCTTCGGCTTCAATTGAAAGGTGACCCCGCCTGCGGCCAGCATCAAGCCACTGGACGCCTCACACCCGATGCGGCCGTGAAAAAGCTCCAGCCATAGCGGGAAATATGGCCTGCAGCCAAGATAACACTCGCAGAAGGCGACGAAGATCGCTAGCTGCTCGATGTTGTGTGGACCAAGATCTGACGGCTTGATCGCGTAATACGCGTAGAAGCGACGGAAGAAGAGTGAGGTGGGGAACTCCAAACCCCTCTCAAGATGACTGGTGAAGCAGATGAATTCGCCGGGTCGCGGCCTCGGCTCGGTCGCAGAGGAGGGGGGAACACGCCAATTCCCCTTGCGGAGCACCCCAGCGTCCTCGAAGGATCTTAGTTGGGTCGTGGTGCACTTGGATTTCCCCCATGAGCCCTTTAGAGGCGCCATCGAGTAAGATGTGGAATCGCGCGAAACAGGGAGAACAAGTCGGGAGGATGCAGGAAGAAAGTGCAAATGAGGAAGGATGAACAATGCGAAGAAGGATTGCGGAGCTGAAGCCATCAATCCCCTTATATGGGAAACGTCACCCGCCAAAATCGAGATAGCCGTTACTCACGGTAATTGCGCCATAGTTACCGTTGGAAATTCTAACGAATAGTTTGACCGAGTTTGACGGTCCAACTCCTTTGGTCTACCTGCCACCCGCCAGTCTTTCCTCTCGCCGAAGCGACGACTGGGCGGCGGTGATGATCATTGAAGTGACGAGTGGAAGCCTAAGGAAATCTTCCTCGGTTCTAATAGAGTCCATCGCCGACTCGACTGGACGCCCAAATTAGGCTCGCCTACTCCAAACGCCAAAAGGACGCCCGCGCCTGCATCAAACGATGGCCTCGGGGACTACTGATGGGGATATGCCAAAGGGGGTATGCCCAGCAGTACGTTCCGAGTGGGCCAAAAGGCCTGCGAGTGCGTCTGAAAGACAACGACTGAACTATGAAGAAAGGAAAGGCCCATCGACTGGCGACTGGAAGCCTAGAAGCGTAGTAGAAGCCCAGTCAGATTAGGTCAAAAGTCTTCGGATCCTTATCTCGTTCGATGACAGCTTGTAAACCCTAGCGAGGTGCCTCATATATAAACCTCCCTAGGGTATCCTGGAACCTTATGTTCCATCATACACCCCATTAAGCGACTCGCTGCCTAGCCGCCGAGCTCGCCACCCCTGTAACTCGCTCTCTCATAATCTAATCTAGCAGGAGTAGGTCTTTACCCTCCGGGGGCCAAACCTGGGTAAACCCATGTGCATCCGCCCCCATCTCGCACCGCAGATGGCCGCCAACTCTTCCTCACGAAAAACTCAATCGCTGCCAGTGGCAGCGAATGCCGTGGCCATTTCCACGACATTCATAAATAATATGGATCCAGTAGAAGTCATTGCATGTGTGTTCTTTTTATAAACCACATGGTTCCACTAGATCTCAAGCATGTGTGTTCTTTTCCTAAACCACATGGATCCACTAGAGCCATTCCATGTGTGTTCTTTTCATAAACCACATGGATCCACTAGATGTCATTGCATGTGTGTTCTTTTCATAAACCACATGGATCCACTAGATGTTATTGCATGTGTGTTCTTTTCCTAAACAACATGGATCTACTAGAGTCATTTTGTGTGTGTTGTTTTCATAAACCACATGGCTCCACTAGATGTCATTGCATGTGTGTTGTTTTCATAAACCACATGGATCCACCAGATGTCATTGCATGTGTGTTCTTTTCCTAAACCACATGGATCCACTAGAGTCATTCCATGTGTGCTTTTTTAATTAACCACATGGATCCAGTAGATGTCATTGCATGTATGTTATTTTCATAAATAAGATGGATCCACTAGAAGTCATTGCATGCGTGTTATTTTCATAAACCACATGGATCCACTATATGTCATTGCATATGTGTTCTTTTCCTAAACCACGTGGATCCACTTGAGTCAATCCATGTGTGTTCTTTTCATAAACCACATGGATCCAGAAGATGTCATTGCATGTGTGTTCTTTTCATAAACCACATGCATCCACCAGATGTCATTTCATGTGTGTTATTTTCATAAATAATATGGATCCACTAGAAGTCATTGCATGTGTGTTCTTTCAATAAACCACATGGATCCACTAGATGTCATTGCATGTGTGTTGTTTTCCAAAACTACATGGGTACACTAGATGTCATTGCATATGTGTTCTTTTTCTAAACCACATGGATCCACTTGAGTCAATACATGTGTGTTCTTTTCATAAACAAAATGGATACCACAGATGTCATTGCATGTGTTTTTGTTTTCATAAACCACATGGATTTACTATATGTCATTGCATGCGTATTCTTTTCCCAAACCACATAGATCCACTAGAGTCATTGCATGTGTGTTATTTTCATAAACCACATGGATCCTCTAGATATCCTTGCATGTGTGTTCTTTTCCAAAACCACATGTATCCACTAGAGTCATTGCATGTGTGTTCTTTTCATAAACCACATGGGTCCACTAGATGTCATTGCATGTGTGATCTTTTTCTAAACTACATGGATCTACTATAGTCATTCTATGTGTATTGTTTTCATAAACCACATGGATCCACTAGATGTCATTGAATGTGTGTTCTTTTCATAAACCACATGGATCCTCTAGTTATCATTGCATGTGGTCTCTTTTCCTAAACCACATGGATCCTCTATAGTCATTACATGTGTGTTCTTTACATAAACCACATGGATCCACTAGATGTCATTGCATGTGTGTTCTTTTCATAAACCACATGGATGCACTAGATGTCATTGCATGTGTGTTCTTTTCCTAAACCACATTGATCCACCAGATGTCATTGCATGTGTGTTCTTTTCCTAAACCACGTGGATCCGCTAGATGTCATTGCATGTGTGTTCTTTTCGTAAACCACATGGATCCACTAGTTGTCATTGCATGTGAGTTCTTTTCCTAAACCACATGGATCCACTAGAGTCATTCCATGTGTGTTCTTTTCAGAAACCACATGGATCCACTAGATGTCCTTGCATGTGTGTTCTTTTCCTATACCACATGGATCCACTAGATTCATTGCATTTGTGTTATTTTCATAAACCACATAGATCCACTAGATGTCATTGCATGTGTGTTCTTTTCCTAAACAACATGTATCCACTAGAGTCATTGCATTTGTGTTCTTTTCATAAACAACATGGATCCACTAGATGGCATTGCATGTGTGTTCTTTTCATAAACCACATAGATCAAATAGAAGTCATGCATGGGTGTTCTTCTCCAAAGCCACATGGATCCACTAGATGTCATTGCACGTGTGTTCTTTTCCAAAACCACATGAATCCACTAGAGTCATTCCATGTGTGTTCTTTTCATAACCCACATGGATCCACTAGATGTCATTGCGGGTGTGTTCTTTTCATAAACCACATGGTTCCACTAGATGTCACGCATGTGTATTCTTTTCCTAAACCACATGGATCCACTAGAGTCATTCCGTGTGAGTTATTTTCCTAAACCACATGGATCCACTAGATATCATTCCATGTGTGTTCTTTTCCCAAACCAGCATAGATACAGTAGATGTCATTGCATATGTGTTCTTTTCCTAAACCACATGGATCCACATGAGTGAATCCATGTGTGTTCTTGTCATAAACCACATAGATCCAGTAGATGTCATTGCATGTGTGTTCTTTTCATAAACCACATGGATCCACAAGATGTCATTGCATGTGTGTTATTTTCATAAATAAGATTGGATCTACTAGAATTCATTACATGTGTGTTCTTTTCATAAACCACATGGATCCACTAGATGTCATTGCATGTGTGTTCTTTTCCTAAACCACATGGATCCACTAGAGTCATTCCATGTGTGCTCTTTTAATAAACCACATGGATCCAGTTAGATGTCATTGCATGTATGTTATCTTCATAAATAAGATGGATCCACTAGAAGTACATTACATGTGTGTTCTTTTCGTAAACCACATGGATCTACTATATGTCATTGCATATGTGTTCTTTTCCTAAACCACATGGATCCACTTGAGTTAATCCATGTGTTTTATTTTCATAAACCACATGGATCCAGCAGATGTCATTGCATGTGTGTTCTTTTCCTAAACCACATTCATCCACTAGATGTCATTGCATGTGTGTTATTTTCATAAATAAGATGGATCCACTAAAATTCATTGCATCTGTGTTCTTTTCATAAACCACATGGATCCACTAGATGTCATTGCATGTGTGTTCTTTTTCCTAAACCACATGGATACACTAGATGTCATTGCATATGCGTTCTTTTTGTAAACCACATG
>CAJUXJ010000973.1:0-21095 GCA_910589775.1 Avena eriantha
GGTGCGGGTGCGAGCAAAGATCCGCGCAGATCCGGAGGTGACACCCAAGGCACCAAGGAAAGGTAGAGGTCCTCCGCTAGAGAGGCCGGAAAATGTGCTGAGGAGAGGCAATGGATAGCTTGGCAAACCCTGTAGTAGCAGCGGTAGATCCGGCTCGTGCACAGGCCGAGCTGGAAGAAACTAGGCGAAATACTAGAGGGGCGCAAAGAAATAGCCGCGGCCCAGCAGTCGTTGAACATGACGCTGCGTGAGTACGCTAAGGCGAACAAAGTTGATAATGTAAAAGTCAAAGGGAGAATCTCATGAGCGAGATGGACAGAGAAGGTGATTTGGAATCGAGGAATCAGAAACTGTTTTTCCGTGGGGCTGCCGAGGTATAGTACCCCGGCCAAGAACCTCAGAGCGGCGGATGCAGCTGCATCCGAGTTAGAGGGACTGACGGGTGAAAAGCCCGGCAAAGGCAGCAAGACCGGGTTAACGAGCTGGTTCGGATTGCGAATAGGCAAAACGAGGAACTGCTCAGGGCAAACCCGGAGAGGGCTGGGGCCTCCAAGATCGTCCATTCGGCGATGGGTAACCCGGAGAAATCCGCTGGAGCCGCATCGTCCCCTCATGGTGGTCCAAGGAGAGAGGAGGTGGTAACCTCGGCCAGACGGACAAACAGATTGTCCCGTATGACCCGACACGGGCAGGGAAAAGAAAAGGAAGCGCGGAAAAATGATGATCGACGGAGTGTGAGCCGAGGCGAAGCTGGCCGAGGTAACCGTGACCAAGGCAATGCCGGTCAAGGAAAGTTGTCAACGGCATGCCGGGCAGCAAAACTCAGCAGGAAAGACAACCGCAGTCGCGGAACATGCCGAGGCAAGAGCACAGTGCCGGCGAGGTATACAACAGAAAGGTGCGCCGCAAGAGCAAAGCGGTATAACAACGGTGATTCAGAGATGGTAAATGCGGGATACCCGAGGGACCGGACTATCATGTGATAGGGTCGAGATTGGGAAGTAGGGATTTGTGCCGGACGATGCAAGGTGAAACTGGATCGACTATATAGATCGGAACAGATTGAATGTCAAGGTCCACCGGGTCCAGCGTGTTTTGGACCCCGGATCATGAAAGAGCCACCAGTACCGAACTTTCAGTGCCCAGGGGCACCAAGACCTATGACGGTAGTACCCAAGCCAGAGGATTGGCTGATTAAACTATGCTACGGCTGTAAAAATTGCCACAGGCAACCTGAGATGGGCTGTATGGTATGTACCTCAAATGTTGGAAGGCCCGGCAAGGGTGTGGTTGAACAATTTGCCACCAGGAAGCATCAAACTGCTGGATTAGATTTCGAGGAGATGTTCATCAGCCAATTTTTCGAGTACGTATCAAAGGCAAAATAGGCCACAGACCCTAGCTATGTGCAAGCAAAGACCCAATGAAACATACCGGGGAGTTTTCACCCGGTGGTGTACCGTGAGATAGAATCATAGGCCATAGCATGGTTTTCACATGGGTGCAGATATGGAAGCGAACTGTGGATGAAGTTGCAATGGAAAATGCCGGCTACGCTGGCAGAAAATGAGCCGGATTGCAGATTCGTATGCGTTGGGTGACCCGACCCAACCGAGGCTCGCGTCTCAACGAGGTCAAGCGATGGAGTACTATCAGAGAGATGGATCCGGATCATCCCGGAGGAATGATTACAGAGGAAAAAGGAGAGATGATAGACCGGACCACCGGTACAGTTCGCCACCAAGTGGCAGCTGTGTGAATCAAGATCAACCCGGAGCAGGGGTTAGCCCGCGCCAGAAAACTGGAGGTCAATGGACTCCAAGGAACGATGGGAAGAAAACTTGGACACCAGAGCAAAAGAAGCAGTGGCAAGAAAGGAAGATGTCCGAGGTATACTTACGAGTCAATGTTGGACCAGCCGTTGTAAGTTTCACACGCCAAATCCGAACAACCCAGCGGGGTCATACAACGAGGCAATGCGAGTGGATGCGCAAGATCGAGCAAGGTGGTTCGGGGAATGCTCAGGCACCCCAGAATGATCAACCTCGGCAGAGTTACCCCCCGCAGCAATTGCTCTCCGGAGCGAACATACCAACAGCTAATGTTGCCCTCCCTCTCCGCCAACGTATGATAACAATGAAGAAGGGATGTAGTGCACCAGGTAGAAAATCAGCATCAGCCGGATTAGAGGCACCCCGGAAATGATGGGAGAAACGACTAAGGGAGCATCACCAGAGCTACTGTGTATTCACCATAGAAGAAACTGATAGAAAAAGCTTGCAGCGTAGGCATATGGAGGTGAATGCGGTAATGCCGGTAGTGACGAGGTACATGCCTTGGTCCGATCAGGAAATCACCTGGAGCATTAGGGATCATCCCAAGCTCATGCCGAGCCCTGGTTCGTATGCGTTGGTGCTGGATCCTACGTTCATTGCGGCCTAGCATTAACGGAAGGTTCTCAAAGGTACTGATCGACAAGGCAGTAGCATAAATATCATGTATGCAGACACAATGCGCAAGTTGGGTATCTCAGAGAACATGCTCCAGGCCACGAGGACAACTTTCCATGGCATTGTGCCTGGCATTTCTTGCGAGCCCATAGGCAAGGTCCGGGTCGACGTCTTGTTCGGCACAAGGGACAATTGCCGAACTAAAAATCTGGAGTTCGAGGTGGTGAACCTAGAAAGCGCGTATCATGCGTTGCTCGGAAGGCCAGCGCTGAACAAGTTCATGGCAAGTTGTCATATCAGCTACTTGAAGATGAAGTTGCCCGGGCCAAACGGAGTGATTACCATTGCTGGGGATTTCCGACGTTCGATGGAATGTGTGTCGGCCAGGTCAAACTTAGCCGAGACACTTGTGATCGCGCAGGAAAAGAGAAAAATTCAAGAGGGTGGCGGCATTGGCTCAGTCCGCGCAGCAGTATATGCCGGCGCTGAGTAACCCGCATGGAACTGTCTCCTTCCAGGCCACGAAAGATACCAAGAAGGTTCCTGTTGATGACATGTTCCCAGAGCGCACCGTAACAATTGGTGCCGGGCTAAGTGATAAATAGGAAAGCGAGCTCGTCAGCTTCCTCCGTGAGAATCGGGACATTTTTGCTTGGTCCACACAGGACTTGCAAGGTGTTCCGAGGGAGTTGGCCGAGCACTCTTTGAATGTGAGACCCAGAGGCCAAGCCGGTGAAGCAACCTCTCCGCCGCTTCGCCGAAGATAGGAGGAAAGTCATTGGAGATGAGATAGCTCGGTTGCTAGCTGCAGGATTTATCATGGAGGTTCTTTACCCGGATTGGCTGTCTAATCCGGTGCTGGTGGAAAAGAAGAAGGATGACCCGAATGTGGCAGTGGTTTGGCGCATGTGTATTGATTACACGAACCTGAACAAGACGTGTCCAAAAGACCCCATTTCCACTGCCAAGAATAGATCAGGTCATAGACTCAACTGCTAGATGCGAACTGTTGTCATTCATTGATGCTTATTATGGTTTCCACCAGATACCTCTAAATCCGGATGATCAAATAAAGAATGCGTTTATTACCCCGTATGGGGCTTATTGCTATCGTACCATGCCGTTTGGTTTACGTAATGCAGGGGCAATGTACCAGAGGTGTATGCAAAAATGTTTGCACGACCAAATAGGTCAAAATGTACAGGTGTACGTGGATGATGTGGTTATCAAGACCAAGGAAAGAAAAACGCTCCTTGACGATATCAGGCAAATGATTGCGAACCTAGAAGGTTCCGAATGAAACTTAACCTGGAAAAATGCACCTTCGGTGTCCCGGCTGGAAAATTTCTCGGTTTTCTCGTCTCCAGCCGAGGTATCGAGGTTAATCCAACTAAAATCCGGGCCATCGAGCGAATGGAACTGCCGAAGTGTCTTAACGATGTCCAGAAGTTCACAGGTACCTGGCCTCGTTAAGTCGGTTTGTATGTCGGTTGGGAGAAAAGGCTTTGCCTCTTTACCAACTCATGAAAAAGTCGGATAAGTTCATTTGGACACTGCAGGCCGATGAAGCCTTTGCCCATCTAAAGAAAATGTTAGCCACGGCACCAGTGCTAGCCTCACCACTATCAAAGGAGCCAATGTTACTCTATATAGCCGCAACCAACCGAGTTGTAAGTGCAGTGATAGTGGTGGAGCACAATGAGGAAGGTAAGTCAGTGCAAAGGCCGGTGTATTATTTGAGCGAAGTGTTGTCAACCTCAAAGCAGAACTACCCACATTATCAAAAAGTGGCATATGGCGTGTACATGGCCGCCAAGAAACTGAAGCACTACTTTGAGGAGCATCCCATCCGGGTCATATGTGAGGCCCCCATATCCGAGATAATGAGTAACAAGGATGCAAGCGGCAGAATTTCGAAATGGGCAATTGAGCTAGCTCCTTATGCTCCGCAATATGACCGGAGAGAAGCCATCAAATCTCAGGCTGTGGCGGACTTTTTCGTGGACTGGGCCGAGGTACAGTACGAACCACCGCTTCCTGATCCGAACTATTGGCGAATGCACTTTGACGGATCAAAAACCAAAATCGGGCTAGGTGCCAGAGTTGTACTCACATCGCCGAAGAAGGACCAGTTGAAATATGTGCTGCAGATCCACTTCACCGCATCAAACAATGTTGCTGAGTATGAAGCACTTGTGCATGGGCTCAAGGTAGCAAAGGAAATTGGTATTCGTCGGATTATATGCTTTGGCGACTCGGATTTGGTGGTGCAGCAAGTGTCCGGAGTATGGGACGCCCTTGATCCAAACATGGCACTATACAGATTTCATGTGTAGAAGATTTCTGGTTACTTTGAGGGATGCGAATTTCATCATGTACCCCGGGTGGAAAACGAGGCTGCCGACATGCTGCCAAAGCTCGGGTCAACCAGACAAGCAATTGCACTGGGTGTAGCATTAGAGCACCGCAAGAAACCATCCATCAGGCCATCCCCGGAATCCGAGTCAATCTACGTCTCGGAGGACATAGAATCCGGAGTTGTGCCCATGGACGTTGACACAGGAAGTGGTGCGCAAAACCAGGGGACTGTTTCGCAAAACCCGGGGACTGCTCGCAAGACCCGGGGACTGCTCAGCATGGTCCGGTTGAAGTTATGCCGGTGGATCAGATGGAGATAGACGAGGATGTGTTCCCCGTACGACCAATATCGGCTTGGGCACTGCCTATATTTCAATTCCTGAAGGATGGAACGTTACCCACTGAGGAGGTGCTGTCCAGGCAAACACAGAGGAGGGCAAAGGCCTACACGATCATCAATTCCGAGTTATACAAAAGAAGTGTGACCAATGTCCTCCAGCGGTGTGTTGACCCGGAAGAAGGGCTTGAAATCATCTGAGATATACATCAGGGGGAATGCGGGCATCACGCCTTGTCCCGAGCCTTGGTAGCAAAAGCTTTCCGACACGGATTCTACTGGCCAAATGCTTAGAGCAAGGAGAAGATCTGGTGAGAAAATGTAATGGTTGTCAGAGGTACGCTACCAAGACACACATGCCAATATCGGAACTCAAGACCATTCCAATCACTTGGCCATTTGCCGTATGGTGCCTGGATATGGTTGGCCCGTTCAAACCAGCAAGGGAAATATGACCCACATTCTGGTAATGGTGGACAAATTTACGAAGTGGATTGAGGTAAATCCTATAAGAAAATGTGATGGAGCTACGGCTTGTAACGTTTCTCAAAGATATCATCTTGAGGTACGGTTATCCACACAGTATCATAACTGATAATGGCACAAATTTTGCAGAAGGAGCATTTGCTCATTTCTGCCGGGATAAGAGGATCCGGCTTGATGTAGCTTCGGTAGCCCACCTCGCATCGAACGGGCAAGTGGAGAGATCCAACGGATTAGTATTATCCGGGATAAAACCCCGGCTCATTGAGCCGCTGCAAAGATCAGCGGGGTGCTGGATAGAAGAACTACCAGCGGTACTGTGGAGTTTAAGAACAACTCCGAATCGATCAACAGGCTATACGCCGTTCTTTCTGGTATATGGGGTAGAAGCTGTATTACCAGCCGACATAGAGCATGATTCGCCTAGGGTCACCCAATACACAGAAGCCGAAGTGCAAGAAGCCCGGCAAAATGATGTTGATCTGCTGGAAGAAGCGAGAGAACTGGCACTGTCCAGATCCACCATATATCAGCAAAATCTCCGACGCTATCATAGCCGGAAAGTGTGCCGTCAAGTCTTTCGGGAAGGCGATTTGGTGCTCCGGTTGGTACAACGTACTACTGGAATGCATAAATTATCCCCCCCCTTGGGAAGGGCCATTCATTGTGAGCAAAGCATTGCACAATGATTCTTACTATCTTATAGATGCAAAGCCATAGGAAAAGAACAAGGCGGCCAGGTCCGGAGAGGAATCAAAGCGACCATGGAACATAGCTCTACTTCGGCCTTTCGACACCTAGCTAAGAAGTGTATGTATCCGAGTCATCTCATATGTCGGTATGTATGTCGGCAATGAGCTTATCAATGAAATGTTGGCACCTCGAGCAGTAACTCGGGGATTGCCTTAATAATGTTTGTTATTTTCTGCACGTCAGCTGGAATAAGTTATTCTACTTAACTCGGATTAGTAGTGTGTGAGCACCAAAAACCCAACTCTTCGACTTGCTGCTGTCCAACAAGAATTGGCTTCATGGCAAGCAAGAGAACAAGTTTGGAATTGCGTAGCACATGAAAAACGACTAAGGAAAAGAATTTATTCGAGCCGACGTTTGTTTTCCGCACTAACCCAGTAGTCATTTTCAAGTTGTTATACAGTTTTATTTTTGAGCTAAGTCTAAAAGTTTCCCAGTATTGTTAAGACAATTTTTCAAGCTCGGATTCGTAAGTTGTAAAACCGAATCAAGGTAGACACGATCCGAGCCAAAAGATTGAACGAACAAGAAAAAGAAACTCGGGGACTACGCCCAAGTTAATCCGGCATAAGTACTCAGTAGCAAAATATCACATGTGTTTGGAATACAATTCCACCCGGCATACCGGGGATCTCAAAAAATTTCAAGTGTTTTTTACTTAAGGAGCAGCGGGAGGAAGTTCGGCATCATCGTCGCCCTCTTCGATATCTGAGGCAGTGTCCTCTTCGTCTTCACCCGAGTCATCTTCAACATTCTCAACCCCCTCTTCACCTGCGACTTCCAGGAAGCTCGGACCCTCAGTCCATTCGTGAATGGGGGCATATTCGATGACGCTGTGGGCGCAAGCCTGGCGCCGAGCTACCCACTCCGGGTTATCCGTCCATTTGGACCCAGTGCGCACGCGTGTGAGGAGGCTGAGATCTATCTTCTTGTACCACGTCAAAACGTGATGAAGGATGGTATCAGCTACAGCACGTCCAGCGGATTCTCGCCAGAGGTCGAGCTGGGTCTCGATTTCCGAAAGCCTTTCAGTGAGCTGTGTGACTCTTTCTGGAGCATCATCGGCGGGCCAGAAGGCGTTGAAGACCCAGACCGAAACATCGAGGAGGTCCCTGCCGTAGTTCTTGATGATTTCCACGTGAGACGACAGGCTGACCAACAGGTCCTCCATGTCAAAGGGAATGCTCTCACCCTCACGAGCGACCGGAGTACCCCTTTCTCGGCGGAAATTGGCAACAGCAGCACTTGCAATGGCAGTACCCTCTGGAAAGTGGCCTGGGAAACAAGGCAAAGGACAAAGTTGAGAAAACAAGGCATATGAAGTAACCCGGAGAAATAAGGCGGATAAAGGAAAAGAAATTACGTGAGATGTGACTGTGAATCCGGGTCAATTCCTTGGTGCAAGCTTCACGCCTCTTCCGAAGTTGCTCGAGCTCAGCATTTGCCGACACAAGTTTGACCTCGACTTCCTGAAGAAGTTCACGATCCTTAGCACTTTGGAGTTTGAGGCGCTCGTGTTCTTCGGTGTAGTCCTGGCCAACCCTTTTCAGCTCGGTTTGGTGTTGCGCCTTCATCTTAGCCATTTCAGCTTTGAGCTTGGCTATGTCATCATCTTTGGTCCGGAGGAGGGCGAGCTCATCATCTTTCTTCTTTAGTTCGGCTTGGTGTTGCCCTGCTTGTTCGAGAAAATGTAGCATCACATCAGGCACAGGCACACTATCTTCAAGCAATGCTGAAATAGTGCGTTGGCCCGGAAGCGCCGAGGAATGAATGTTTGCCGAGCCAAGGAGGAAAGCCGATGGAAACCACGGTAAAGATAGACAAGAAGGACGTACCCTTGATCTGCTCCAAGTTCTTCCGCATTATCTTGTTTTCAGCTTCCACCCCAGCTGCGGGAACCGAACAATCAGATTAGTTCGGCAAACGAAGTTGAAGAAAATGAAGGAGTGTTAAAGGAAAGAAATTTACCCCTTTTCTCGTACTCCGCGATGAGTGCAGCCTGTTTCGTGCGAAGATTTTTGTGCGTATCCAACAAGCGCTGGAATTCAGCACTTCGGCGATTGGTGGTCACCTAAAAGAGATACAGAAACTTAAGTCATCCTAGTGCATGTTCGAAGTGTACTAAAATCCGAGCCAAGTGGAACTTAAACCGGCTCTAGGTGTGTCCATGTTCGAAGTGTACTAAAATCCGGGCCAAGTGGAACTTAACCCGGCTCTAGGTGTGTGCATGTTCGAAGTGTACTAAAATCCGGGCCAAGTGGAACTTAACCTGGCTCTAGGTGTGTGCATGTTCGAAGTGTACTAAAATCCGGGCCAAGTGGAACTTAACCCGGCTCTAGGTGTGTGCATGTTCGAAGTGTACTAAAATCCGGGCCAAGTGGAACTTAACCCGGCTCTAGGTGTGTGCATGTTCGAAGTGTACTAAAATCCGGGCCAAGTGGAACTTAACCCGGCTCTAGGTGTGTGCATGTTTGAAGTGTACTAAAATCCGGGCCAAGTGGAACTTAACCCGGGTCTAGGTGTGTGCATGTTCGAAGTGTACTAAAATCCGGGCCAAGTGGAACTTAACCCGGCTCTAGGAGTGTGCATGTTTGTGGTTATCATGGAGCTACGTTAGTTCTATAAAAGAGCATCCGGCCGAGTAACAAGTTACTCCCCCGGAGGCTCGGGGACTAATGGTTATTATCTACAATTTGCAAAGGAGACAGCAACGTACCTCCATCATTCGTCTAGCGAGGTTAATGGCCTTTGCGGCGGTGTTCATCTGAGCGGAAAACTCGGCAGGACCGAACTTTTCCGGGAGATTAGATTCCTGGACTACCTCGGCCTTATTCCAATTCATAACGAACTCCATCAGGCTCGGAGGGTAACGTTCTCCCGTGGGCATATGGGGCGTCACCAAGCCCTTTGCATGTGCTTCCTTCCTCTCCACCAAGGCAAGGGCGGGGCTGGTGTGCAGAACCAACTGTTGGGCTTCGGTTGGCTCGGCAGGCGCGTCCTTTGCCGCTGATGTCTTCTTGGGGAGCATTGACTCAAGGGTGCGTTGCCCAGGCTCCGCAGCACTGGGCTTGGCAGTGTCTTGAATCTTCTTGCCCTTGGCTGGCTGGGAAGAAGAAGCCGTAGCAGCGGTTTTTCCCTGCCGAGGTTGAGAGGACTCGGAAGATGCAGAGGAACTAGGTGCTGGTATTCTCGCGGCTGGGCTTGGTGCCGGCGCTGAAGTTTTCGCTGCCGAAGTTGATGCTGCTGCCAAGGTTGGAGTTGGTGTTGGTCTGGCTGCTGGTCTGCTTGCTGGTACTGGAATTGGTGCTGGGGCCGAAGTAGCCCAGTGGCTACTGGTTGAGGTGTTGTCGAGGCGGTGGATGCCGTTGCCCCGGCTGGGCCGGTTCCCCCCGCCCCAGGATGACCCGGAGCGGCCTTAGAGCCCTCCGGAATAGGGCTCAGCGGACGTGACTCGTCGTCACGACGGGGTGAAGGGCTAGCCCGGAGAGGTGATGAGATACTGGATCCACTTTGAGGGACCTCCACCGGAGCCCTGTGAAATCAAGTAACGTCAGAAGAAAAATTATGACGAAGTGAGGAAGAACGAGTTACAGAAGAAAGAAGGACTTACGCATCCGAGGTTTCGGCTGCTCTGGGTTTCTGAGCCCTTCGTGTTGGGGCCTTCTTTCTCCTTTTAACGGGCTGGGAAGGTCTGGAGGAAGAGCTTGAGAAGCCCCGTGCTTTTTCTTCGACACCACCGGAACTGGCTCGTCCGTAGCGAGGGGAGGATCCTCATGGATATGACCACCGGGGTGAGCTGATGGAGGAAAATCAAAAGAAAGGGGGACAGCCTCAAAGGGTTCAATTATCTCGATATCCGAGTAATCTTCATCATCGGGCCAATCTCTAGCAGAAGAGAAGTTACCTGTGGGTTGTTTCGTGGCGTCGGTCATGGGGAGAAACATCTCTTGGTCTGGCTCCTCCTCGTCCGAAGTCGCCCGGTCCGGTGCCCACTTAAGGGTCGGATCGGTGCCGTCCTCGAGCGTCTGCTGAAGGAATAGCTAAGGAAAAGAGTAAACAAACGAGTCAAAAATGCAACAATAACAGACACGTGATTACTCCGGGGTAAGTTTGCAGCATGAAACTTACCGCGGGAGGAAGCCGGTCACGGCAGAAATGCTCAATCCCCCAAGTCCAGTCAGAGGAGAAGTCCTTGTGAGTGGTGAAGAGAGCCTTAACCCGGCAAAAGATCTCCGTGTTGTTCAGTTCGAAAGATGAAGTCCGGCTGGGATCGCGGCCGTAGCTCATATGGCACACCTTGTGGGTGCGCTTCTGGAGAGGGGAGATTCGGTTGCGCACGAAAGTGATCATTGCATCCTCGTTGCGCAACCCGAGCTCCTTCAGCTCCGCGAACCTTTTGTTCACTTGGTTGGCCAGGGCCGTAGGTTTCCTGGGAACGACGTCCCACAGATCCGGGTTCGGCGGACCCGGTGTATAGGGGAGAAACCGGATCAAATCTTCGGTGCCCGTGTTCCGGACGTAAAAGAACGTTCGGGCCCACCCTTTGCAGGATTCTAGCCCTGTGACCCGGGGGAAACAGAGAACCTCCAGGGTGAGATGGAGGCCGCTCCGAACTGAGTGAGCCGCTTGTCCTCCGGATCAGTGTGGATGTCAGGAATAACGTTGCGACGAAGGGCAAAAAACCGGATCCACAGCTCCTTCGTGGGCCATAATCCGGCGTAGCCTTCGATCGTAGAAGCAAAGGCAGAGAGAGAAGTAATGGCATTGCCTGGAAGATGGTGCGGCTGGAGATGGTAGGTACTGAGCCAATCGTGGAAGAAATCGCTCACCGGGAGTCCGAAGCCCCGTTGAAAGTGAGATAGGAACACAACGAACTCCCCGGGATTGGGTGAAGGAGCTAGCTCGGCGGAGGCGAGGCGAGCGGCGATGCCGGCGGGGATGCATCTGGTCCGGTAGAGCCAGTCCAGATCATCCTGGAAGACCCAAGAGCCGGCCCATGTGCCGCGGTCCGCAGCAGCGGCGTCCTCCTCCATCTCTTGTTCAGCAATGGCGAGTTCTTCTTCCGCCATCTGCTCCTCGAAGCCCTCGCTGGCGCTAGAGGCGGCGGGGGACAGTGGCTTGGATTGACGAGGACCTGTAGCGGGAGAGTTGCATCGCAGTGACGGTGACGCAGAGGCGCAACGGAGAAGTGCGGCGGCGACACTGCTTTTTGGCAGTGCTGGCGGCGGCGCGGTCGCGAGGAAGACGAAGAGGAATAGCAGCGGGCAGAGGGGTGCGGCGGGGGAAAATCCTAAGGGACGCACCCCTCCGCTATTTAACCACTCCCATCAGGGGTGAGTGGGATCGCACCTTGTGGACCGGCCACACGCTGTGGCCGTGTATTACCCATTCGGACCAACCAGTAAGGAGCCACACGGAAGGCCACAGGGCGGAGAAAGTCCTATGACATGACGCACTGATGCGGTAAACGAGGAGGCAGGCGTGACGTGACCCACGCACAGTGATAACTGACAATTACTGCGGTGGTTACTGTACCGTCCCTTAAAATAAGACGACATAATGATTACCCTTCACATGGGCAAGCGTACAGAGAAGGAAGTAAGACCCGGACGGAACTGTGGTAACCCGGCCGGCAAGTGAAAACTTGCAATGTGCGAAGGGAACGTAAATCCAAGCATCCGAGGTACAGAGGTAACTCGGCAACAACGGCAGAGGTACAAAATGGAACCTGGTGTGGCCTTAGCGGCCAAGGCGGCTAAGACCGCACCAGCTTCGGGGACTAATGTTGGGGGGATACCCCCGGGTAGGGTCACGCCGGGGTATAAAGGCCGAGTTAGCCGAGGTTCGACAAGGCCAAAGCAGATGTTGGCCGGGTCACCTCAAGGCGGGCCGAATCACGAGGTAATCCGGACCTAGGGGCGTTCGCCTAACTAGCCCTCATCCGGCTTAAGCGGTAAGTCGGAAGTGTATGTTTTACCTGTATACAGGAAAGGGTGTGGCCGGATGAACCATCATCCGGGTCACAGCAAGCTTCTAGGAGAAGGAAGGAATCTCGCTGGTCAAAAGGAGCCCCGGTACGCACTGCCTGAGCGAAGCGAGCAAGGACATTAGCACCGGGGCGTGGCCGACAAGCGTGACGACACCTGTATCAGCTGACGAGGGCACCGTCACGGGCTCACGTAGCTAAAGCATGTGTGACGCGGGGGAAAAAGCACCCCAGTCGGCTTACCACTTTGGGAGGAGGCATATTCTTAGGAATATGCCTCCACGTATGCCCTAGGGGGGCTAGGGATTCTGTAGAAGGGGTTGGCTGTTTGGTCTCTGTACGATTCTATTAAGGTATAGGGTTTCAGGTGAGATCTGTGGGTGAGAGTAAGAGAGCTCCTTCTTCCTCCTCTCGCCAATACAGCTCTAGGAGCACTAGTAACCTTGGAAGGAAATCAATACAAGCTCTTGGGTGGAGAATCACTTCACTATCCCTCCCTGGATTCCCCTAGCGTGTATTAGTCCCCACCTTTAGCCTATACATGGCATCTGCTGTGACACCACCACGACAGCATGTCTGTTCCCCTAAACAAACCACACATGGATCCACCTAGTGTGATTGCATGTCTGTTCTTTTCACAAACCACACATGGATCCACTAGTGTCATTGCATGTGTGTTCTTTTCATGAACCACAACACGAGTCATGGCATGTGTTTTCTTCTAAACAAACCACACATGGATCCACCTAGTGTCATTGCATGTCTGTTCCTCTAAACAAACCACACATGGATCCACCTAGTGTGATTGCATGTCTGTTCTTTTCACAAACCACACATGGATCCACTAGTGTCATTGCATGTGTGTTCTTTTCATGAACCACAACTAGAGTTATTGCATGTGTGTTCTTCTAAACAAACCACACATGGATCCACCTAGTGTGATTGCATGTCTGTTCTTTTCACAATCCACACATGGATCCACCTAGTGTGATTGCATTTCTGTTCTTTTCACAAACCACACATGGATCCACTAGTGTCATTGCATGTGTGTTCTTTTCATGAACCACAACACGAGTCATGGCATGTGTTTTCTTCTAAACAAACCACACATGGATCCACCTAGTGTCATTGCATGTCTGTTCCTCTAAACAAACCACACATGGATCCACCTAGTGTGATTGCATGTCTGTTCTTTTCACAAACCACACATGGATCCACTAGTGTCATTGCATGTGTGTTCTTTTCATGAACCACAACTAGAGTTATTGCATGTGTGTTCTTCTAAACAAACCACACATGGATCCACCTAGTGTGATTGCATGTCTGTTCTTTTCACAATCCACACATGGATCCACCTAGTGTGATTGCATGTTTGTTCTTTTCACAAACCACACATGGATCCACCAGTGTCATTGCATGTGTGTTATTTTCATGAAAAACACATGGATACACCACTGTCATTACTTGTGTGTTCTTTTCATGAACCACAGCTAGAATCATTGCATGTCTGTTCTTTCCACAAACCAAACATGGATCCACCTAGTGTGATTGCATGTCTGTTCTTTCACAAACCACACATGGATCCACCAGTGTCATTGCATGTGTGTTCTTCTCATGAACCACAACCGGTGTCATTGCATGTATGTTCTTCTCAATAACCACACAAGGATCCACATGTGTGTTCTTCTCATGAACCACAGCAAGTGTCATTCCATCTCTGTTCTTCTCACAAACCACATAAATATCCACCAGTGTCATTGCATGAATGTTCTTCTCACAAACCACACATGGATCCACCTGTGTCATTGGATGTGTATTCTTCTCATGAACCACACATGGATCCACCAGTGTCATTGCATGTCTGTTCTTTTCATGAACCATAGCTAGAGTCATTGCATGTATATTCCTTCCACAAACCACATATGGATCCACCGGTGTCATTGCATGTCTGTTATTTTCATGAACCATACCCAGTGTCATTGCATGTCTGTTCCTCTAAACAAACCACACATGGATCCACCTAGTGTGATTGCATGTCTATTCTTTTCACAGACCACACATGGATCCACCAGTGTCATTGCATGTGTGTTCTTCTCATGAACCACAGCCAGTGTCATTGCATGTATGTCCTGCTCACAAACCACACATGGATCCACCAGTGCCATTGCATGTGTGTTCTTCTCATGAACCACACATGGATCCACCAGTGTCATTGCATGTCTGTTCTTTCCACAAACCGCACATGGATCCATCTAGTATGATTGCATGTCTGTTCCTTCCACAAACCACACATGGATCCACCAGTGTCATTGCATGTGTGTTCTTCTCATGAACCACACCTAGTGTGATTGCATGTCTGTTCTTTTCACAAACCACACATGGATCCACCTAGTGTGATTGCATGTCTGTTCTTTCACAAACCACACATGGATCCACCAGTGTCATTGCATGTGTGTTCTTCTAATGAACCACAGCCGGTGTCATTGCATGTATGTTCTTCTCAATAACCACACAAGGATCCACATGTGTGTTCTTCTCATGAACCACAGCAAGTGTCATTGCATGTCTGTTTTTCTCACAAACCACATAAGTATCCACCAGTGTCATTGCATGAATGTTCTTCTCACAAACCACACATGGATCCACCTGTGTCATTGGATGTGTGTTCTTCTCATAAACCACACATGGATCCACCAGTGTCATTGCATGTCTGTTCTTTTCATGAACCATAGCTAGAGTCATTGCATGTATATTCCTTCCACAAACCACATATGGATCCACCAGTGTCATTGCATGTCTGTTATTTTCATGAACCATACCCAGTGTCATTTCATCTCTGTTCCTCTAAACAAACCACACATGGATCCACCTAGTGTGATTGCATGTCTCTTCTTTTCACAAACCACACATGGATCCACCAGTGTCATTGCATGTGTGTTCTTTTCATGAACCACAGCCAGTGTCATTGCATGTATGTCCTGCTCACAAACCACACATGGATCCACCAGTGCCATTGCATGTGTGTTGTTCTCATGAACCACACATGAATCCACCAGTGTCATTGCATGTCAGTTCTTTCCACAAACCACACATGGATCCATCTAGTATGATTGCATGTCTGTTCCTTCCAAAAACCACACATGGATCCACCAGTGTCATTGCATGTGTGTTCTTCTCATGAACCACACCTAGTGTGATTGCATGTCTGTTCTTTTCACAAACCACACATGGATCCACCTAGTGTGATTGCATGTCTGTTCTTTCACAAACCACACATGGATCCACCAGTGTCATTGCATGTGTGTTCTTCTCAGGAACCACAGGCGGTGTCATTGCATGTATGTTCTTCTCAATAACCACACAAGGATCCAGCAGTGGCATTGCATGTGTGTTCTTCTCATGAACCACAACAAGTGTCATTGCATGTCTGTTTTTCTCACAAACCACATAAGTATCCACCAGTGTCATTGCATGAATGTTCTTCTCACAAACCACACATGGATCCACCTGTGTCATTGGATGTGTGTTCTTCTCATGAACCACACATGGATCCACCAGTGTCATTGCATGTCTGTTCTTTTCATGAACCATAGCTAGAGTCATTGCATGTATATTCCTTCCACAAACCACATCTGGATCCACCAGTGTCATTGCATGTCTGTTATTTTCATGAACCATACCCAGTGTCATTGCATGTCTGTTCCTCTAAACAAAACACACATGGATCCACCTAGTGTGATTGCATGACTATTCTTTTCACAAACCACACATGGATCCACCGGTGTCATTGCATGTGTGTTCTTTTCATGAACCACAGCCAGTGTCATTGCATGTATGTCCTGCTCACAAACCACACATGGATCCACCAGTGCCATTGCATGTGTGTTGTTCTCATGAACCACACATGGATCCACCAGTGTCATTGCATGTCTGTTCTTTCCACAAACCGCACATGGATCCATCTAGTATGATTGCATGTCTGTTCCTTCCACAAACCACACATGGATCCACCAGTGTCATTGCATGTGTGTTCTTCTCATGAACCACACCTAGTGTGATTGCATGTCTGTTCTTTTCACAAACCACACATGGATCCACCTAGTGTGATTTCATGTCTGTTCTTTCACAAACCACACATGGATCCACCAGTGTCATTGCATGTGTGTTCTTCTAATGAACCACAGCCGGTGTCATTGCATGTATGTTCTTCTCAATAACCACACAAGGATCCAGCAGTGGCATTGCATGTGTGTCCTTCTCATGAACCACAGCAAGTGTCATTGCATGTATGTTTTTCTCACAAACCACATAAGTATCCACCAGTGTCATTGCATGAATGTTCTTCTCACAAACCACACATGGATCCACCTGTGTCATTGGATGTGTGTTCTTCTCATGAACCACACATGGATCCACCAGTGTCATTGCATGTCTGTTCTTTTCATGAACCATAGCTAGAGTCATTGCATGTATATTCCTTCCACAAACCACATATGGATCCACCAGTGTCATTGCATGTCTGTTATTTTCATGAACCATACCCAGTGTCATTGCATGTCTGTTCCTCTAAACAAACCACACATGGATCCAACTAGTGTGATTGCATGTCTATTCTTTTCACAAACCACACATGGATCCACCAGTGTCATTGCATGTGTGTTCTTCTCATGAACCACAGCCAGTGTCATTGCATGTATGTCCTGCTCACAAACCACACATGGATCCACCAGTGCCATTGCATGTGTGTTCTTCTCATGAACCACACATGGATCCACCAGTGTCATTGCATGTCTGTTCTTTTCATGAACCATAGCTAGAGTCATTGCATGTATATTCCTTCCACAAACCACATATGGATCCACCAGTGTCATTGCATGTGTGTTCTTCTCATGAACCACAGCCGGTGTCATTGATGTTCTTCTCAATAACCACACAAGGATCCACATGTGTGTTCTTCTCATGAACCACAGCAAGTGTCATTGCATGTCTGTTTTTCTCACAAACCACATAAGTATCCACCAGTGTCATTACATGAATGTTCTTCTCACAAACCACACATGGATCCACCTGTGTCATTGGATGTGTGTTCTTCTCATGAACCACACATGGATCCACCAGTGTCATTGCATGTCTGTTCTTTCCACAAACCACACATGGATCCATCTAGTATGATTGCATGTCTGTTCCTTCCACAAACCACACATGGATCCACCAGTGTCATTGCATGTGTGTTCTTCTCATGAACCACACCTAGTGTGATTGCATGTCTGTTCTTTTCACAAACCACACATGGATCCACCTAGTGTGATTGCATGTATGTTCTTTTCACAAACCACACATGGATCCACCAGTGTCATTGCATGTGTGTTCTTCTCATGAACCGCAGCCAGTGTCATTGCATGTATGTCCTTCTCACAAACCACACATGGATTCACTAGTGTCATTGCATGTGTGTTCTTCCCATGAACCACACATGGATCCACCAGTGTCATTGCATGTCTGTTTTTTTAAGAACCATAGCTAGAGTCATTGCATGTTTGTTCCTTCCACAAAACACATATGGATCCATCAGTGTCATTGCATGTCTGTTCATGAACCACACCCAGTGTCATTGCATGTCTGTTTCTCTAAACAAACCACACATGGATCCACCTAGTGTGATTGTATGTCTGGTCTTTTCACAAACCACACATGGATCCACCAGTGTCATTGCTATGTGTGTTCCTTTCATGAACCACAACTAGAGTCATTGCATGTGTGTTCTTCTAAACAAACTACACATGGACACACCCAGTGTCATTGCATGTCTGTTCCTCTAAACAAGCCACACATGGATCCACCTAGTGTGATTGCATGTCTGTTCTTTTCACGAGCCACACATGGATCCACCAGTGTCATTGCATGTGTGTTCTTCTCATGAACCACAGCCAGTGTCATTGCATGTATGTCCTGCTCACAAACCACACATGGATCCACCAGTGCCATTGCATGTGTGTTCTTCTCATGAACCACACATGGATCCACCAGTGTCATTGCATGTCTGTTCTTTTCATGAACCATAGGTAGAGTCATTGTTGTTCCGTCCACAAACCACATATGGATCCACCGGTGTCATTGCATGTCTGTTCTTTTCATGAACCACACCCCAGTGTCATTGCATGTCTGTTCCTCTAAACAAACCACACATGGATCCACCTAGTGTGATTGCATGTCTGTTCTTTTCACAAACCACACATGGATCAAGCAGTGTCATTGCATGTGTGTTCGTTTCATGAACCACACATGGAAACACTAGTGTCATTGGATGTCTGCTCTTTTCATGAACCATAGCTAGGGTCATTTCATGTCTGTTCTTTCCACAAACCGCACATGAATCCATCTAGTGTGATTGCATGTCTGTTCCTTCCACAAACCACACATGGATCCACCAGTGTCATTGCATGTCTGTTTTTTAAGAACCACAGGTAGAGTCATTGCATGTTTGTTCCTTCCACAAAACACATATGGATCCATCAGTGTCATTGCATGTCTGTTCTTTTCATGAACCACACCAGTGTCATTGCATGTCTGTTCCCCTAAACAAACCACACATGGATCCACCTAGTGTGATTGCATGTCTGTTCTTTTCACAAACCACACATGGATCCACCAGTGTCATTGCATGTGTGTTCTTTTCATGAACCACAGCGCGAGTCATGGCATGTGTGTTCTTCTAAACAAACCACACATGGATCCACCTAGTGTCATTGCATGTCTGTTACTCTAAACAAACAACACATGGATCCACCTAGTGTGATTGCATGTCTGTTCTTTTCACAAACCACACATGGATCCACTAGTGTCATTGCATGTGTGTTCTTTTCATGAACCACAACTAGAGTCATTGCATGTGTGTTCTTCTAAACAAACCACACATGGATCCACCTAGTGTGATTGCATGTCTGTTCTTTTCACAAACCACACATGGATCCACCTAGTGTGATTGCATGTTTGTTCTTTTCACAAACCACACATGGATCCACCAGTGTCATTGCATGTGTGTTATTTTCATGAAAAACACATGGATACACCAGTGTCATTACTTGTGTGTTCTCTTCATGAACCACGGCTAGAATCATTGCATGTCTGTTCTTTCCAGAAACCACACATGGATCCACCTAGTGTGATTGCATGTCTGTTCTTTCACAAGCCACACATGGATCCACCAGTGTCATTGCATGTGTGTTCTTCTCATGAACCACAGCCAGTGTCATTGCATGTATGTCCTGCTCACAAACCACACATGGATCCACTAGTGCCATTGCATGTGTGTTCTTCTCATGAACCACACATGGATCCACCAGTGTCATTGCATGTGTGTTCTTCTCATGAACCACAGCCGGTGTCATTGATGTTCTTCTCAATAACCACACAAGGATCCACATGTGTGTTCTTCTCATGAACCACAGCAAGTGTCATTGCATGTCTGTTTTTCTCACAAACCACATAAGTATCCACCAGTGTCATTGCATGAATGTTCTTCTCACAAACCACACATGGATCCACCTGTGTCATTGGATGTGTGTTCTTCTCATGAACCACACATGGATCCACCAGTGTCATTGCATGTCTGTTCTTTCCACAAACCACACATGGATCCATCTAGTATGATTGCATGTCTGTTCCTTCCACAAACCACACATGGATCCACCGGTGTCATTGCATGTCTGTTCTTTTCATGAACCACACCCCAGTGTCATTGCAGGTCTGTTCCTCTAAACAAACCACACATGGATCCACCTAGTGTGATTGCATGTCTGTTCTTTTCACAAACCACACATGGATCAAGCAGTGTCATTGCATGTGTGTTCGTTTCATGAACCACACATGGAAACACTAGTGTCATTGGATGTCTGGTCTTTTCATGAACCATAGCTAGGGTCATTGCATGTCTGTTCTTTCCACAAACCGCACATGAATCCATCTAGTGTGATTGCATGTCTGTTCCTTCCACAAACCACACATGGATCCACCTGTGTCATTGCATGTCTGTTTTTTTAAGAACCACAGCTAGAGTCATTGCATGTTTATTCCTTCCACAAAACACATATGGATCCATCAGTGTCATTGCATGTCTGTTCTTTTCATGAACCACACCCAGTGTCATTGCATGTCTGTTCCCCTAAACAAACCACACATGGATCCACCTAGTGTGATTGCATGTCTGTTCTTTTCACAAACCACACATGGATCCACCAGTGTCATTGCATGTGTGTTCTTTTCATGAACCACAGCGCGAGTCATGGCATGTGGTGTTCTTCTAAACAAACCACACATGGATCCACCTAGTGTCATTGCATGTCTGTTACTCTAAACAAACAACACATGGATCCACCCTAGTGTGATTGCATGTCTGTTCTTTTCACAAACCACACATGGATCCACTAGTGTCATTGCATGTGTGTTCTTTTCATGAACCACAACTAGAGTCATTGCATGTGTGTTCTTCTAAACAAACCACACATGGATCCACCTAGTGTGATTGCATGTCTGTTCTTTTCACAAACCACACATGGATCCACCTAGTGTGATTGCATGTTTGTTCTTTTTCACAAACCACACATGGATCCACCAGTGTCATTGCATGTGTGTTATTTTCATGAAAACACATGGATACACCAGTGTCATTACTTGTGTGTTCATTTCATGAACCACGGCTAGAATCATTGCATGTCTGTTCTTTCCAGAA
>CAJUXJ010000973.1:22095-51598 GCA_910589775.1 Avena eriantha
GTAGATCCATGTGTGGTTTGTGAAAAGAATAGACATGCAATCACATCTAGTGGATCCATGTGTGGTTTGTGAAAAGAACACACATGCAATCACACTAGGTGGATCCATGTGTGTTTGTGAAAAGAACAAACATGCATCACACTAGGTGGATCCATGTGTGGTTTGTTTAGAAGAAAACACATGCAATGACTCTAGTTGTGGTTCATGAAAAGACACACATGCAATGACACTGGTGGATCCATGTGTGGTTTGTGAAAAGAACAGATATGCAATCACACTAGGTGGATCCATGTGTGGTTTGTTTAGAGGAACAGACATGCGATGACACTGGGTGGATCGATGTGTGGTTTGTTTAGAAGAACACACATGCAATGAACCTAGTTGTGGTTCATGAAAAATAACACACATGCAATGACACTGGTGAATCCATGTGTGGTTTGTGAAAAGAACAGGCATGCAATCACACTAGGTGGATCCATGGTGTGGTTTGTTAGAGGAACACACATGCAATGACACTGGGTGTGGTTCATGAAAATAACATACATGCAATGACACTGTTGGATCCATATGTGGTTTGTGGTAGGAACAGACATGCAATGACTCTAGCTGTGGTTCATTAAAACAACAAACATCCAATGACACTGGTGGATCCATGTGTGGTTCATGAGAAGAACACACATGCGATGACACCGGTGGATCCATATGTGGTTTGTGAGTAGAACATACATGCAATGACACTGGCTATAGTTCATGAGAAGAACACACATGCAATGACACTGGTGGATCCATGTGTGGTTTGTGAAAAGAACAGACATGCAATCACACTAGGTGGATCCATGTGTGGTTTGTTTAGAGGAACAGACATGCAATGACATTGGGTGTGGTTCAATAAAAGAATAGACATCCAATGACACTGGGTGTGGTTCATGAAAAGAACAGACATGCAATGACACTCGTGGATCCATATGTGGTTTGTGGAAGGAACAGACATGCAATGACTCTAGCTGTGGTTCATGAAAAGAACAGACATGGAATGACACTGGTGGATCCATGTGTGGTTTGTGAGAAGAACAGACATCCAATGACACTCGTGGATACTTATGTGGTTTGTGAGAAGAACAGACATGCAATGACACTGGCTGTTGTTCATGAGAAGAACATACATGCAATGACACTGGTGGATCCTTGTGTGGTTTGTGAGAAGAACATACATGCAATGACACTAGTTGTGGTTCATGAGAAGAACACACATGCAATGACACTGGTGGATCCATGTGTGGTTTGTGGCAGGAACAAACATGGAATCACACTAGGTGGATCCATGTGTGGTTTGTGGAAAGAACAGACATGCAGTGACTCTAGTTCTGGTGCATGAAAAGAACATACATCCAATGACACTTGTGTGTCCATGTGTGGTTCATGAAAAGAACAGACATGCAATGACACTAGTGGATCCATGTTTGGTTTGTAAAAATAATAGACATGCAATCACACTAGGTGGATCCATGTGTGGTTTGTGAAAAGAACAGACATGCAATCACACTAGGTGGATCCATGCGTGGTTTGTTTATAAGAACACACTTGCAATGACTGTTGTTTATGTTCAAGAAAAGAAGACACATGTAATCACACTGGTGGATCCATGTGTGGTTTGTGAAAAGAGTACACATGCAACCACACTAGGTGGATCCATGTGTGGTTTGTTAAGAGGAACATACTTGCAATGCCACTGAGTGTGGTTCATGAAAAGAACATACATGCAATGACACTGGTGGATCCATATGTGGTTTGCGGAAATCACAGACATGCAATGACTCTAGTTGTGGTTCATGAAAAGAACAGACATGCAATGACACTAGGTGGATCCATGTGTGGTTCATGAGAAGAACACACATCGAATGACACTGGTAGATCCTTATGTGGTTTGTGAGAAGAACATACATGCAATGACACTAGCTGTGGTTCATGAGAAGAACACACATAAAATGACACTAGTGGATCCATGTGTGGTTCATGAGAAGAAAAGACATGCAATCACACTGGGTGTGGATCATGAGAAGAACACACATCCAATGACACTGGTGGATCCTTATGTGGTTTGTTTAGGAGAACACAATGCAATGACTCTAGCTGTGGTTCATGAAAAGAACACACATGCAATGACACTGGTGGATCGATGTGTGGTTCATGAGAAGAACACACATGCAATGACACTGGGTGTGGTTCATGAGAAGAACACATATCCAATGACACTGGTGGATCTTTTATGTGGTTTGTTTATAAGAACACACATGCAATGACTCTAGCTGTGGTTCATGAAAAGAACACACATGCAATGACACTGGTGGATCCATATGTGGTTTGTGGAAAGCACAGACATGCAATGACTCTAGCTGTGGTTCATGAAAAGAACACACATGCAATGACACTGGTGGATCCATGTGTGGTTTATGAAAAGAACAGACATGCAATCAGACTGGTGGATCCATATGTGGTTTTTACAAGGAATAGACATGCAATGACTCTAGCGGTGGTTCATGAAAAGAACACACATGCAATGACACTGGTGGATCCATGTGTGGTTCATGAGAAGAACACACATCCAATGACACTGGTGGATCCATGTGTGGTTTGTGAGAAGAACAGACATGCAATGACACTGGTGGATACTTATGTGGTTTGTGAGAAGAACAGACATGCAATGACCCTTGCCGTGGTTCATGAGAAGAACACACATGCAATGACACTGGTGGATCCTTGTGTGGTTTGTGAGAAGAACATACATGCAATGACACCGGCTGTGGTTCATGAGAAGAACACACATGCAATGACACTGGTGGATCCATGTGTGGTTTGTGAAAGAACAGACATGCAATCACACTAGGTGGATCCATGTGTGGTTTGTGGAAAGAACATACATGCGATGACTCTAGCTGTGGTTCATGAAAATAACACACATGTAGTGACACTGGTGTAGCCATGTGTTGTTCATGAAAATAACACACATGCAATGACACTGGTGGATCCATGTGTGGTTTGTGAAAAGAACAGACATGCAA
Source organism: Avena eriantha (assembly GCA_910589775.1). NCBI lineage: Eukaryota > Viridiplantae > Streptophyta > Magnoliopsida > Poales > Poaceae > Avena > Avena eriantha. The sequence continues at coordinate 25,155 of CAJUXJ010000973.1, forward strand.
TTACACTAGGTGGATCCATTTGTGGTTTGTGAAAAGAACAGACAAGCAATCACAGTAGGTGGATCCATGTGTGGTTTGTTTAGAAGAACACACATGCAATGACTCTAGTTGTGGTTCACGAAAATAACACACATGAAATGACACTGGTGGATCCATGTGTGGTTTGTGAAAAGAACACACATGCAATGACACTGGTGGATCATTGTGTGGTTTGTGAGAAGCACATACATGCAATGACACTGGTTGCGGTTCATGAGAAGAACACACATGCAATGACACTGGTGGGTCCATGTGTGGTTTGTGGAAGGAACATACATGCAATAACACTAGGTGGATCAATGTGTGGTTCATGAGAAGAACACACATCCAATGACACTGGTGGATCATTGTGTGGTTTGTGAGAAGAACATACATGCAATGACACTGGTTGCGGTTCATGAGAAGAACACACATGCAATGACACTGGTGGGTCCATGTGTGGTTTGTGGAAGGAACATACATGCAATAACACTAGGTGGATCAATGTGTGGTTTGTGGAAAGAACAGACATGCAATGACTCTAGCTGTGGTTCATGAAAAGAATAGACATCCAATGACACTGGTGTATCCATGTGTACTTCATGAAAAGAACACACATGCAATGACACTGGTGGATCCATGTGTGGTTTATGAAAAGAACAGACATGCAATGACACTGGTGGATCCATATGTGGTTTTGGAAGGAATATACATGCAATGACTCTAGCTGTGGTTCATGAAAAGAACAGACATGCAATGACACTGGTGGATCCATGTGTGGTTCATGAGAAGAACACACATGCAACGACATTGGTGGATCCATATGTGGTTTGTGAGTAGAACATACATGTAATGACACTGGCTGTAGTTCATGAGAAGAACACACATGCAATGACACTGGTGGATCCATGTGTGGTTTGTGAAAAGAACAGACACGTAATCACACTAGGTGGATCCATGTGTGGTTTGTTTAGAGGAACAGACATGCAATGACACTGGTATGGTTCATGAAAATAACAAACATGCAATGACACTAGGTGTGGTTCATGAAAAGAACAGACATGCAATGACACTGGGTGGATCCATGTGTGGTTCATGAGAAGAACACACATCCAATGACACTGGTAGATCCTTATGTGGTTTGTGAGAAGAACATACATGCAATGACACTAGATGTGGTTCATGAGAAGTTCACACATAAAATGACACTGGTGGATCCATGTGTGGTTCATGAGAAGAAAAGACATGCAATCACACTGGGTGTGGATCATAAGAAGAACACACATCCAATGACAATGGTGGATCCTTATGTGGTTTGTTTAGAAGAACACAATGCAATGACTCTAGCTGTGGTTCATGAAAAGAACACACATGCAATGACACTGGTGGATCCATGTGTGGTTCAGGAGAAGAACACACATGCAATGACACTGGGTGTGGTTCATGAGAAGAACACACATCCAATGACACTAGTGGATCCTTTATGTGGTTTGTTTAGAAGAACACACATGCAATGACACTAGCTGTGGTTCATGAAAAGAACACACATGCAATGACACTGGTGGATCCATATGTGGTTTGTGGAAAGCACAGACATGCAATGACTCTAGCTGTGGTTCATGAAAAGAACACACATGCAATAACACTGGTGGATCCATGTGTGGTTTATGAAAAGAACAGACATGCAATCAGACTGGTGGATCCATATGTGGTTTGTGGAAGGAATAGACATGCAATGACTCTAGCGGTGGTTCATGAAAAGAACAGACATGCAATGACACTGGTGGATCCATGTGTGGTTCATGAGAAGAACACACATCCAATGACACTGGTGGATCCATGTGTGGTTTGTGAGAAGAACAGACATGCAATGACACTGGTGGATACTTATGTGGTTTGTGAGAAGAACAGACATGCAATGACCCCTGCCGTGGTTCATGAGAAGAACAAACATGCAATGACACTGGTGCATCCTTGTGTGGTTTGTGAGAAGAACATACATGCAATGACACCGGCTGTGGTTCATGAGAAGAACACACATGCAATGACACTGGTGGATCCATGTGTGGTTTGTGAAAGAACAGACATGCAATCACACTTGGTGGATCCATGTGTGGTTTGTGGAAAGAACATACATGCGATGACTCTAGCTGTGGTTCATGAAAAGAACACACATGTAGTGACACTGGTGTATCCATGTGTTGTTCATGAAAATAACACACATGCAATGACACTGGTGGATCCATGTGTGGTTTGTGAAAAGAACATACATGCAATCACACTAGGTGGATCCATGTGTGGTTTGTGAAAAGAACAGACATGCAATCACACTAGGTGGAACCATGTGTGGTTTGTTTAGAAGAACACACATGCAATGACTCTAGTTGTGGTTCACGAAAATAACACACATGAAATGACACTGGTGGATCCATGTGTGGTTTGTGAAAAGAACACACATGCAATGACACTGGTGGATCATTGTGTGGTTTGTGAGAAGAACATACATGCAATGACACTGGTTGCGGTTCATGAGAAGAACACACATGCAATGACACTGGTGGGTCCATGTGTGGTTTGTGGAAGGAACATACATGCAATAACACTAGGTGGATCAATGTGTGGTTTGTGGAAAGAACAGACGTGCAATGACTCTAGCTGTGGTTCATGAAAAGAATAGACATCCAATGACACTGGTGTATCCATGTGTACTTCATGAAAAGAACACACATGCAATGACACTGGTGGATCCATGTGTGGTTTATGAAAAGAACAGACATGCAATGACACTGGTGGATCCATATGTGGTTTTGGAAGGAATATACATGCAATGACTCTAGTTGTGGTTCATGAAAAGAACAGACATGCAATGACACTGGTGGAGCCATGTGTGGTTCATGAGAAGAACACACATGCAATGACACTGGTGGATCCATGTGTGGTTTGTGAGAAGGACATACATGCAATGACACTGGTTGTGGTTCATGAGAAGAACACACAGGCAATGAAACTGGTAGATCCATGTGTGGTTTGTGAAAAGAATAGACATGCAATCACACTCGGTGGATCCATGTGTGGTTTGTGAAAAGAACACACATGCAATCACACTAGGTGGATCCATGTGTGGTTTGTTTAGAAGAAAACACATGCAATGACTCTAGTTGTGGTTCATGAAAAGAACACACATGCAATGACACTGGTGGATCCATGTGTGGTTTGTGAAAAGAACAGACATGCAATCACACTAGGTGGATCCATGTGTGGTTTGTTTAGAGGAACAGGCATGCAATAACACTGGGTGGATCCATGTGTGGTTTGTTTAGAAGAACACACATGCAATGACTCTAGTTGTGGTTCATGAAAATAACACACATGCAATGACACTGGAGGATCCATGTGTGGTTTGTGAAAAGAACATGCATGCAATCACACTAGGTGGATCCATGTGTGATTTGTTTAGAGGAACATACATGACATGACACTGGGTGTGGTTCATGAAAAGAACATACATGCAATGACACTGGTTGATCCTTATGTGGTTTGTGGTAGGAACAGACATGCAATGACTCTAGCTGTGGTTCATTAAAATTACAGACATGCATTGACACTAGTGGATCCATGTGTGGTTCATGAGAAGAACACACATGCAATGACATTGGTGGATCCATATGTGGTTTGTGAGTAGAACATACATGTAATGACACTGGCTGTAGTTCATGAGAAGAACACACATGCAATGACACTGGTGGATCCATGTGTGGTTTGTGAAAACAACAGACACGTAATCACACTAGGTGGATCCATGTGTGGTTTGTTTAGAGGAACAGACATGCAGTGACACTGGTGTGGTTCATGAAAATAACAGACATGCAATGACACTGGGTGTGGTTCATGAAAAGAACAGACATGCAATGACACTGGGTGGATCCATGTGTGGTTCATGAGAAGAACACACATCCAATGAAACTGGTAGATCCTTATGTGGTTTGTGAGAAGAACATACATGCAATGACACTAGCTGTGGTTCATGAGAAGAACACACATAAAATGACACTGGTGGATCGATGTGTGGTTCATGAGAAGAAAAGACATGCAATCACACTAGGTGTGGATCATGAGAAGAACACACATCCAATGACACTGGTGGATCCTTATGTGGTTTGTTTAGAAGAACACAATGCAATGACTCTAGCTGTGGTTCATGAAAAGAACACACATGCAATGACACTGGTGGATCCATGTGTGGTTCATGAGAAGAACACACATGCAATGACACTGGGTGTGGTTCATGAGAAGAACACACATCCAATGACACTGGTGGATCCTTTATGTGGTTTGTTTAGAAGAACACACATGCAATGACTCTAGATGTGGTTCATGAAAAGAACACACATGCAATGACACTGGTGGATCCATATGTGGTTTGTGGAAAGCACAGACATGCAATGACTCTAGCTGTGGTTCATGAAAAGAACACACATGCAATGACACTGGTGGATCCATGTGTGGTTTATGAAAAGAACAGACATGCAATCAGACTGGTGGATCCATATGTGGTTTGTGGAAGGAATAGACATGCAATGACTCTAGCGGTGGTTCATGAAAATAACACACATGCAATGACACTGGTGGATCCATGTGTGGTTCATGAGAAGAACACACATCCAATGACACTGGTGGATCCATGTGTGGTTTGTGAGAAGAACAGACATGCAATGACACTGGTGGATACTTATGTGGTTTGTGAGAAGAACAGACATGCAATGACCCCTGCCGTGGTTCATGAGAAGAACACACATGCAATGACACTGGTGGATCCTTGTGTGGTTTGTGAGAAGAACATACATGCAATGACACCGGCTGTGGTTCATGAGAAGAACACACATGCAATGACACTGGTGGATCCATGTGTGGTTTGTGAAAGAACAGACATGCAATCACACTAGGTGGATCCATGTGTGGTTTGTGGAAAGAACATACATGCGATGACTCTAGCTGTGGTTCATGAAAAGAACACACATGTAGTGACACTGGTGTATCCATGTGTTGTTCATGAAAATAATACACATGCAATGACACTGGTGGATCCATGTGTGGTTTGTGAAAAGAACAGACATGCAATCACACTAGGTGGATCCATGTGTGGTTTGTGAAAAGAACAGACATGCAATCACACTAGGTGGATCCATGTGTGGTTTGTTTAGAAGAACACACATGCAATGACTCTAGTTGTGGTTCACGAAAATAACACACATGAAATGACACTGGTGGATCCATGTGTGGTTTGTGAAAAGAACACACATGCAATGACACTGGTGGATCATTGTGTGGTTTGTGAGAAGAACATACATGCAATGACACTGGTTGCGGTTCATGAGAAGAACACACATGCAATGACACTGGTGGGTCCATGTGTGGTTTGTGGAAGGAACATACATGCAATAACACTAGGTGGATCAATGTGTGGTTTGTGGGAAGAACAGACATGCAATGACGCTAGCTGTGGTTCATGAAAAGAATAGACATCCAATGACACTGGTGTATCCATGTGTACTTCATGAAAAGAACACACATGCAATGACACTGGTGGATCCATGTGTGGTTTATGAAAAGAACAGACATGCAATGACACTGGTGGATCCATATGTGGTTTTGGAAGGAATATACATGCAATGACTCTAGCTGTGGTTCATGAAAAGAACAGACATGCAATGACACTGGTGGAGCCATGTGTGGTTCATGAGAAGAACACACATGCAATGACACAGGTGGATCCATGTGTGGTTTGTGAGAAGGACATACATGCAATGACACTGGTTGTGGTTCATGAGAAGAACACACAGGCAATGAAACTGGTAGATCCATGTGTGGTTTGTGAAAAGAATAGACATGCAATCACACTCGGTGGATCCATGTGTGGTTTGTGAAAAGAACATACATGCAATCACACTAGGTGGATCCATGTGTGGTTTGTTTAGAAGAAAACACATGCAATGACTCTAGTTGTGGTTCATGAAAAGAACACACATGCAATGGCACTTGTGGATCCGTGTGTGGTTTGTGAAAAGAACAGACATGCAATCACACTAGGTGGTTCCATGTGTGGTTTGTTTAGAGGAACAGACATGCAATAACACTGGGTGGATCCATGTGTGGTTTGTTTAGAAGAACACACATGCAATGACTCTAGTTGTGGTTCATGAAAATAACACACATGCAATGACACTGGAGGATCCATGTGTGGTTTGTGAAAAGAACATGCATGCAATCACACTAGGTGGATCCATGTGTGGTTTGTTTAGAGGAACAGACATGACATGACACTGGGTGTGGTTCATGAAAAGAACATACATGCAATGACACTAGTTGATCCATATGTGGTTTGTGGTAGGAACAGACATGCAATGACTCTAGCTGTGGTTCATTAAAATTACAGACATGCAATGACACTAGTGGATCCATGTGTGGTTCATGAGAAGAACACACATGCAATGACACTGGTGGATCCATATGTGGTTTGTGAGTAGAACATACATGTAATGACACTGGCTGTAGTTCATGAGAAGAACACACATGCAATGACACTGGTGGATCCATGTGTGGTTTGTGAAAAGAACAGACACGCAATCACACTAGGTGGATCCATGCGTGGTTTGTTTGGAGGAACAGACATGCAATGACACTGGGTGTGGTTCATGAAAAGAACAGACATGCAATGACACTGGGTGTGGTTCATGAAAAGAACAGACATGCAATGACACTGGGTGGATCCATGTGTGGTTTGTGGAAGGAACAAACATGCAATGACTCTAGTTGTGGTTCATGAAAAGAACAGACATGGAATGACACTGGTGGATCCATGTGTGGTTCATGAGAAGAACACACATCCAATGACATTGGTGGATCCATGTGTGGTTTGTGAGAAGAACATACATGCAATGACACTGGTGGATACTTATGTTGTTTGTGACAAGAACAGACATGCAATGACACTGGCTATTGTTCATGAGAAGAACACACATGCAATGACACTTGTGGACCCTTGTGTGGTTTGTGAGAAGAACATACATGCAATGACACTGGTTGTCGTTCATGAGAAGAACACACATGCAATGACAATGGTGGATCCATGTGTGGTTTGTGGAAGGAACAAACATGGAATCACACTAGGTGGATCCATGTGTGGTTTGTGGAAAGAACAGACATGCAATGACTCTAGCTGTGGTTCATGAAAAAAAATAGACATCCAATGACACTTGTATGTCCATGTGTGGTTCATGAAAAGAACACGCATGCAATGACACTGGTGGATCCATATTTGGTTTGTGAAAAGAACAGACATGCAATCACACTAGGTGGATCCATGTGTGGTTTGTGAAAAGAACAGACATGCAATCACACCAGGTGGATCCATGCGTGGTTTGTTTATAAGAACACACTTGCAATGACTCTTGTTGTGGTTCAGGAAAAGAACACACATGCAATCACACTGGTGGGTCCATATGTGGTTTGTGAAAAGAATAGACATGCAATCACATTAGGTGGATCCATGTGTGGTTTGTTTAGAGGAACATACATGCAATGACACTGAGTGTGGTTCATAAAAAGAACATACATGCAATGACACTGGTGGATCCATATGTGGTTTGTGGAAAGCACAGACATGCAATGACTCTAGCTGTGGTTCATGAAAAGAACAGACATGCAATGACACTGGGTGGATCCATGTGTGGTTCATGAGAAGAACACACATCCAATGACACTGGTAGATCCTTATGTGGTTTGTGAGAAGAACATACATGCAATGACACTAGCTGTGGTTCATGAGAAGAACACACATAAAATGACACTGGTGGATCCATGTGTAGTTCATGAGAAGAAAAGACATGCAATCACACTGGGTGTGGATCATGAGAAGAACACACATCCAATGACACTGGTGGATCCTTATGTGGTTTGTTTAGAAGAACACAATGCAATGACTCTAGCTGTGGTTCATGAAAAGAACACACATGCAATGACACTGGTGGATCCATGTGTGGTTCATGAGAAGAACACACATGCAATGACACTGGGTGTGGTTCATGAGAAGAACACACATGCAATGACACTGGGTGTGGTTCATGAGAAGAACACACATGCAATGACACTGGGTGTGGTTCATGAGAAGAACACACATCCAATGACACTGGTGGATCCTTTATGTGGTTTGTTTAGAAGAACACACATGCAATGACTCTAGCTGTGGTTCATGAAAAGAACACACATGCAATGACACTGGTGGATCCATATGTGGTTTTTGGAAAGCACAGACATGCAATGACTCTAGCTATGGTTCATGAAAAGAACAGACATGCAATGACACTGGGTGGATCCATGTGTGGTTCATGAGAAGAAATCACATCCAATGACACCGGTGGATCCTTATGTGGTTTGTGAGAAGAACATACATGCAATGACACTGGCTGTGGTTCATGAGAAGAACACACATGCTATGACACTGGTGGATCCATGTGTGGTTCATGAGAAGAACAGACATGCAATCACACTAGGTGTGGTTCATGGGAAGAACACACATCCAGTGACACTGGTGGATCCTTATGTGGTTTGTTTAGAAGATCACACATGCAATGACTCTAGTTGTGGATCATGGAAAGAACACACATGCAATGGCACTAGTGGATCCATGTGTGGTTCATGAGAAGAACACACATGCAATGACACTAGGTGTGGTTCATGAGAAGAACACACATCCAATGACACTGGTGGATCCTCATGTTGTTTGTTTAGAAGAACACACATGCAATGACTCTAGTTGTGGTTCATGAAAAGAACACAAATGCAATGACATTGGTGGATCCAAGTGTGGTTTGTGAAAAGAACAGACATGCAATCACACCAGGTGGATCCATGTGTGGTTTGTTTAGAGGAACACACATGCAATGACACTAGGTGTGGTTCATAAAAAGAACAGACATCCAATGACACTTGTGTATCCATATGTGGTTTGTGGAAAGCACAGACATGCAATCACACTGAGTGTGGTTCATGAAAATAACACACATGCAATGAGACTGGTGTATCCTTATGTGGTTTGTGAGAAGAACTGACATGCAATGCCATTGGTTGATCGATGTATTTCATTATACACGAAACTCACTTTCCATTTTTATACTACTTAGTTTTGCCCTTGGTTTTTTGACACTACTCAGTTTTGCCCCTCTCTCTATCTTTCGTAGAAGCCCAAACATGTGCTCACTCTGTCTGCTACTCCCTAATTGGTTGTCACGTGGATCGTGCGCACCAACCGTTGATTCTGTGCGATCCAACGATGATCGTTGCACATGTCGTGCCCTTCACAGTACAGCGTGAGACATCATGGACGTCTCCCTCAGCGAGACTTCTACAAGAAGGAACACGAAGCCGTCCAGTGAAAAAGTTGTCGAGCGGTCATGTCATGTTTAATCAAGTCTGAAAAGCCTACTACTGCTACTAATATGCCACAACACATGCGTCATCGAGTGCACGGTCGTCGATGGACAGCTGCAATTTATTGCATCTTGATTTTAATAAGACATATCCCATTTTTTACGCAGCGGCTCTCAATCTCACTTCCAACTGGGCCCCACCGTAAGAAGCTTGCACGCACTTGCCGGAGGCCGAAGATCTGAGATCGACGAGACCTAATGTCTCCGCCTTCATCGAGTCCCTCGTAGCCATCAACACATCCCTCTACCCGATCTAGCACAACCCCACAAATCTTGTCGTACAACCACCTACCTTCCCCTCTACATTTCCACTTTTAACTATCGCCAATTTTAGGGCCGTGTCAAACTTCGTACATAGAAATTGTGTATTCTCCCTTCGCATGTGGCTCAATACAGAACTGCCATGCATGGCCCGGGAAAAAAACGTGACGTACCGTGCGCGTGTCGCGGTGCACGGTGTAGTAGACTGAGCGGTGCGTTGCACGGTGGTGCAACGAAACATGCCTTGCTTCCATCCACCTTAACTATAGAGCCCCTCTCCGCACACCCACTCTCACTCTCGCTCACTCTCCCCACACAACCCTCTCCACTGTCCCACCAGCACCCACAAACTACTGAGAATACCCCGTCCGTGCCAGCGATGGCAGAGGAGGATAAGGTGGCCATCGTAGCCTCCGAGGCCCTCGTCACCTCACCGGTCCCCCTCGGCGCGTTGAAAGCAGCCTCCGTCCCTGTCCAGGCCCCAGTCGAGCCATCAATGGCAGCTGCCCTTCCCGTCTAGGCCGCTGAAGTGGAGGCCCCCGCTAGTCACAAGCATATCAAGCACTTCTTGGGCACTTACGATCCAGATAAGTACATCGCTCCGCTGAACCCCTACAACACCGACATCGACGACCCATGGTCGGAGGTAACTAGGGTTTGCTCTCCTCCCCTGGTTCTTCTACCGTTCCCATCATGTGATGCTAGATCTTGGTTTATTAGGATTCGCTTGTTCGCATTTCGATTGCTTGGTCTTCTTACATCACCTACTCCCCCATTTTCATTTTCTTCCAATAGGTTTCCAGCAGCGACGTCTGCAGCGATGACGAGTCCATCCACACCAAGACTCGTCAGGTGCTGAGGAGGCTGCGGGCCAGCCAGTATGACACCTTCTTCAGGGGCGGCTCCCGGTGCTGCGCCTTCTGCAAGGGGATCACCTTTGGCTGGGTGAGTCTCCCGGCACTGACTTCAACTCCTTACTGAACCATGCAGAGGCCCTGGGCTCCGGCATCCACGAAGACGGCGAGCACGAGACCGTGAACATCAACGCCTACATTGCTGAACACCCGGCTCTCGGCATTCACCTCCGAAACCTCCAGCTGGTGGCCATCAAAGAGGGTTGCATGCCTCTAATCAGGCCCAAGGCCCCCAAGATCAAGGGACTGGGCAGCAAGAAGTGGAGGAAGCGCGGGAGGGAGGAGGTGGAGGCGCGGGCGCATGAAGGACGGGTTGGATGTGTCCTTGAATGTAACTGCTGCTGCTAAGCAGCTTCTTTTGATTTTCTATATTTTGCTTGCATCCTATTTCTGGCTGAATGCATCGAACCTCGTTAAACAACCTACTTTCTATCGCTATATCCTATTTAGCTACGCACAGCTATATCTACATTTGTTTTGTTTTCTGAATGAATGTATTCTGCCTGGTGGGATTTGCTGCTCTAGATTTGCTACCTGATCGGAGGCAAAAGAGGTCCAAAAGGGAACGAATTATCAAAGTGAGAATCTTCTCTAGATTTGCTACCAATTTGGGCAAAATGAAACATATATGTCTAGCGAGAGAGGAAAAGGGCACTCTTTCAAACTGCCAGTTAACGAGCTACCATCTTGACAAGCTACAAGACACATACATAAACTTAACACAAAGAGGGTTAAATTTATTTAACTACTATCACTTGAGGCGCTAGACATCTTGACAAGCTAACTGAGTTCCACAAAACAGAAACATAACACTGAGAAGTAAAATTTAATTCACTTCTCATCAGACCACTTGAGGCGCTTGCCATCGTTCCTAGGCGACCAACTGCGACCATTCCAGGTACTCCATAGCTCACGAAATGCTTCGTCCCACCTAGGATCTGACTTGGCTTCACTATCTTCAGCGTCCTGTGGCACAATTAGCGGTGCATCACAGGCCTGATTGTTGCCGCTAGAAGATGCAGCCTCTCTGTTTGCTGCTTCAGCTGTAGCCTCTCTGTCAGCTGCTTCAGCTTCAGCTGCAAGCTCTCTTTCAGCTGCTTTTGCAGCCTCTCTTTCATCTGCTTTAGATGCAGCCATTTTCTTTGCATATGCAGCTTCAAACTCAGCTATTCTGCATTTTCTATAAAGGGCTCCCCTAAGCTCGTCTCCCCTCTTGCAAATAGGGAAAAACACGAGGTAACGTAGAAAAATGGATCTTCTTGTACAGCTGGTAGGTCACGTAAGCATGTATGGCTGCATACTTCAGGTTTATATCAGAGAACGGCCACTCGTCTTAGAAATCATGCCTATCCGTAGGGAAATCTTCCTTCATTTTGTCGTATGACTCATCGAGGATTCTAGTTGTGAGTGATGCCATTCCATCCTTCCTCGAGCCCCCTAGGATCTTGACAAGACTCTGAATATCGATCCAGTTGTGTGTAGGAATTATAATTCCCTCTTGATAAAATTTCGAAAAATCAGTTGTTTTGTCGACAGTGCAGAAAACAATTCCCTTTTCTACAAGGAACTAGCACAGTGCCGGACAATTCCTATCAGTCCTGAAAGTATGTAGTTTGTCATCACCAAAAAAATTAACTACAAATATTTTGTCAATGCAAGATCATCATCTGAATATAATTTTGAAAAGTTTAGTAAATGCAAGATCAAGACTCTCAACATTGTATTATCATAATTTATTTGGTCCTAAATAAAATCCAGTAGTTGTAAGATGAGAAAGTGGATAAAGAACAAGAGGAGAAAACCCTAAAAGCGGTTAGCTACGGAGAGCAGATCTACAAACCGGGAGAGGTGGTAGACAAGGACGTGTTTCCGCGTGGCCAGTTGAACAACGGCGACATCACTCCCTTCATATGGGTGCTCTCGAGTGTACTCGAGGTCCAATCCCACAAACTTGTCCTCGTCTATCTCAAGCCAACCCTCGTACATCCTCAAGACACACACCACTGTGTCCTCCTCGTTGGTGTAGACGACGTCTATCTTCTTATTGTCATGGGTAGTGAAACTTGTCTCTAGAGTGCGACGACCTTCCATGGCGGCATGGAGAAGACGGGAAGAAGACAGATGACATGAAGAAGAAGAGTGGTTTCTGCAAGGTAGGGGAACGGTGGAACCGTCAATGCGCTTTTAAGGTAGTGGTTAACGACGGGGACGGAAGTCCAAGGAGAGACGCGTGGCGGTGGCCATTCCAACTTCTGAGTAAACAAAAATAATTATAACGCCAATACATGGGCCATGTTTTGTCACGCCAATACACTAGGCAGGGGGTGTTGTCCTATCCACTGTGCCAATGCTGCAAGCCTACGTGACAGCCACCTCGCCTAAGCGACGGGAGCGACATAACAGCGAGAACTGACAGGGGGCCCAACTTGACGCCCGTTAGCCTGATTTTTTGTATTGAAACGTAAAGTTTAATTCGTGCTGAAAAGACCCTCTGAGTATTTGGCACACCAACTATAGTCATCCCGGCTGATTTCAGGGAAATTGGGTACCACGTTACCTAGACACCCCAAATCATCCAACACTCCACCACCATAAGCTAGAACCACTATTCTTCTGTATCATCTTGTACTTCATCTTCTTTGTCACTACAGTGCTCCTCAATGGTGTCGTCTACTTCAGGCTCACTGTCAACTTCCTCCTCTTCAACAACTTTCCTTTTTCCTCTGATACGATCGAACACTGAACTCATCTATGATGCAGCCTCCGTTGACAGAGGGTCGATGTTTCCTGAAAGGCAGAGCCTCAGATACAGTCTCATTGTCAGATCCTACAAACTATTGGTATGCTACATCAGTATGCACCTCCTCCTCCTCCTCCTCCTCTCCTTCGGCAACATCAAACTTATGTCTTTGAACTATTTGTTGAACCTTTTGCCCTTGGCTGTGTCTGGCACGTAGAACACTTTTGTAGCCTGGGTTGCCAATATGTAACTGTCATCTTTGTATCAAAAATTTGTAATGTTGACACTCCGAAAGAGTTTATCATACACCATCTCAATATCCTTGCGGCCCTCAAAATGATACCAATCGTAGTGGAATAACACAACTGATCGTTGGTGTTCCAAATCAGAGTTAAAATATAGCACCCTGATATCCTTGAGGACACCATAAAAATGGATATCCTTCTCCACGTGAAAACCGCCAGTCATTACTCCACTGTTTTGTGTTTTCTTGCCCTTCTCACGATCAGCGGCGAGGAACCGAACATCATCCACAATACAAGCTGAATATGTTCTTACTCGGAAGTCTGGGCCCACATGCCAATGCAAAAAGCTCTTCATCCACAGCTTATGGATTCTCATGTCGCTTTTTCATGATCTATATGTACCATAGCAGAAATACAATATGGTCAAATCATGCATTGAAATGCTATATATATAGGACAGAGATAAATGCAAAAGGAAACTAACATGGTCCTTGGACCATCTTTGAAATCCCTGCTCAAGCCTTCTTTCCACATTGGGCATCCCATTGTTCACCAGCTGTTCTTGGCGAAGACTTCAATCCAGAGAGTAACTCGGAATTAAAATCTTTAGGTGTATGGCAATATTGGATTCATAAGTATGGGAGATCAGAACATACATGATATATGCTTAACCTCCTTGCAGTTGTTTAGGACATACCAAGTCATCTTGTGTAGCCCCTTTGGAGGGTCAAATCAGTATCATCGCTTCCTCCATAGCAGGTGACATGGCTTCCTCCAATCAAATTCACACCGTGGCTAAACACATCACAAGCTAATTCATGTGGGTCACCTACATTTCTCGTTGGTCGATTGAATCTTGTCACAATATCATCAAGGTATCTAGCGAAAAAAGTCACGCACTCGGCAGCCATGTTGTTGGGGGGATACCCCCGGGTAGGGTAACGTCGGGGTATAAAGGCCGAGTTAGCCGGGGTACGGACGGTCAAAGAAACTGCTGACCGGGTCACCTCAAGGCAGGCCGAACCACGAAGTGACCCGGCCCGTGGAGCATCTCCTTAGCCATAGCCCGGCCGGCATAAAATATATGCTGGCCATGTTTGTCTATCTGTTTTGCAGGTATCTTCATAGCCGGATTAGCCATGTGCTAGGCAGACAATCATATGGCTTCCAAGAGAAGGAAGGAATATCCCGCTGGTCAAAGGTGGCTTTATTAGCTGTAGCATGAGTGAAGCAAAGCAGAGAGGAGGACCAATGGGTTAGGGGCGACCAAGATGACGCGGGCAATGTCGGCTGACGTAGCCCATGTCTGGTGATGCTTAAAGACGAGGATTACGTTGTGGGTTACGTCCAAAGCCCGGACGAGCCGTTAAAGAGAAGAAAGAAGCATCTAGCTTTAGTCGAGGGGCATATTCGGAGAATATGCCGCCACGTGTGCCCTAACTTTGTAACCCGAGCTCCCCTATATAAGGAGCACTAGGGCCTCCATAGAAGGGGATCAATCATTTTCTCTGTCTTAGATAGAACACTTGAGCTAGCTTGTGGGGAGTAAGAGACATAGTCTCCTTCTCACCAAGAGCTTGAAGAGTACTTGTAAACACCATTGATAGAGAGAATACAAGAACATTTGTGCGTGGAATCACCATGTTCTCCCTCCCTGGATTCCCCTAGCACACATTGGCCCCATCATTAGCCTACCCATGGCATTTTCCGTGCCACCACCATGACAGTTGGCGCCCAATGTGGGGTTAGCGGTTCTAGCAGGGGTAAAAATCCGGATGGGAAGCTTCTCTAGCATCGGTGAGCGCGTCGTCTCCGGCCTAGTTTAGCACTTCGGAGCGCTGGACTAAGTCAGCGACAACGCAGGGAGCTTCGGCAGGAACCCCTCCTCCGCACAATGGCATCTTCATCAAGCTTGGCGCGCATAAGATCTACGTCGGCGTGGACGAGTCCTGCGTTCATCTGCGGCACATCGTCGAAGGAGGCGAACCATCTCCCAGCATAGCTCGTGGCGTGCGTATCACTCGCCCCACCCGCAGTGTTGAGGTACCGATGACCGTGCCAGACGCGGAAGCAAACAAGGGCCCGGCACAGGAGCCGGAAGTCATGCCGAAGAAGACCAGGTCTAGGTTCCCCCTACTAGAGAGGCCGGAGAATGTGCTCCAGCAAACAATAGATAGCCTAGCAACGCTAATAGCACCTATGGTAGATCTGGCTCAGGCGCAAGCTGAGTTAGGAGAGACTAGGCGGAAAATGTTAGCCGGGGCAAAGAAGGTAGCAGAGCTACAACAGTCCTTGAACATTACTTTGAGAGAATATGCAAAGGCAAACCGCATATATGGAGTAAAGATCCGAGGTAGAAACCTAATTACTGAGATTGACAAGGAATACAAACCTAGGCCGGGTCACACAGTCACGATAGTAACAGGAGGGTTGGATAGGTACAGTACCCCGGCAAAGAACCTTAGGGTAGCAAATGCGGCCGCATCTGAGTTAGAAGGTTTAACCGGAGAGGCCCGGCAAAGGCGATAAGAGAGGGTGAACCACTTGCTGAGAGTCGCTTGCCAGCAAAATGAAGAAATGAACAAGGCAAATCCGGTACCAGCGGGGGCATCACACGTGGTTCATTTGGCTAGGAATAACCCGGCAAGATCCGGGGGAGCCGCATGATCTCTAGATCACAATCCCAGGAGATAGGAGGTGGTAAACTCTGGAAGAAGGGACAAACATTTGGTTCCCTACGACCCAGTGAGGGCCGGAAAAGGCAACGCAGTGCAAGTTGATGAAGATCGGCACAGTACCAGCCGAGGTGTGGCTGGCCGAGGTAACTGCGACCAAGGCAATGTCGGTTAGAGGAATGCTGCCAACGGCAATGCCAGACAGCGTGATCCCGTGGGAATGGGGCAAAATGTACCTCGGCAGCAGCAGCAGCGCGCACCTCGGCAAGAGGGAAGTGCAGGACAAGCAGCACAACAACAAAATGCTTGTCCAGATCAGGAAAGATACAATGATGGTTATTCGGCTATGATCAACGACGGATATCCCAAACCGGATCACCACATAATTGCTTCAAGGCTGGGAAGCAAGAACTTGCAGCCAAATGATGCGAGGCTGAAATTGGATAGAATTTACAGGTCGGAGGTAATCGAAGTACAAGGTCCACCTAGTCCGGCATGCTTTGGGCCCCGGATCATGAAGGAGCCACCAGTGCCAAACTTTCAGCTGGCCAAAGGAACCAGAACCTATGATGGTAGTACTAGGCCAGAGGATTGGCTGATTGATTACGCGACGGCGGTCAAGATCGTGACTAGAAATTTGAGATGGGCAGTGAGATATGTGCCACAAATGTTGGAAGGACCAGCGAGAGTTTGACTGAACAATTTGCCACCAGGAAGTGTTAACTTTTAGCTGGATTTTGAGGAGTTGTTCGTTAGCAACTTTTTGAGCACCTATAAGAGGCCAAATAGGCCACAGACTCTGGTGCTATGTCGGCAAAGACCGAATGAGCCAGACCGGGATTTCTTGACTCGGTGGTGCAACGTGCGTAACTCATGTGAGGGAGTAATTGAATCACAAGCTATGGCATGGTTCACCTAGGGATGCAGATATGGAAGTATGTTGTGGCAGAGGCTGCAGCAAGATATGCGAACCACTTTGGCTGAGACGATCCGGATCGCAGATTCGTATGCCTTGGGAGATCCAACGCAACCCTGGCTAATGTCAAGTGAGGCAAACAAGGAATATTACAACCGAGATGGCTCCGGGTCATCGAGGAGAAATGATTTTCGAGGAAAGAGAAGGGACGAGCGCCCGGATTACCGATATAACTCGCAGCAGGTGGCAGTGGTAGACCGGGACCAGCCCAATGCCGGTGCCAGCCAGCGCCAGAAAACTGGAGGGCAAAACTGGCAACAGAAAAATGAAGGGAAGAAGCCTTGGACCCCGGAGCAGAAAAAGCAATGGCAAGAGTGGAAAGATAGACCGAGGTATTCGTTCGAGTCTATGTTGGATCAACCTTGCAAGTTCCATACACCAAGTCCGAATAGTGTGGGAAATCACACGACTCGACAATGTGAGTGGATGTGGAAGTTAGAGCAGGGTAGCTCGGGGAATTCTCAGGCACCTCGGAATGAACCACCTAGGAATGAGGCACCGCGGCAACCAATACTATCAGGGGAAATGGACAGCAACTAATGTTGCCACCACCTCCGCCGAGGTACAAAAATTATGAAAGGAGGGATGTGATACATCAAGTAGACAATAACCAGCAACAATGTCAAGGTTACCACATGAATGAGGGACGAAACGAGTACATGGAGCATCATCAAAGTTATTGTGTGTTTACCGCAGAAGAAAATGACCGGAAAAGCTTGCAGTGCCGGCATATGGAGGTAAACGCAGTAATGCCGGCAGTAGTGAGATACATGCCCTGGGCGGAGCAGGAGATCACGTGGAGTATTAAGGATCACTCGAAGATCATGCCTAGCCCTGGGACCTATGCACTGGTCCTGGATCCAACATTCATCGGGCCGAATCTCAATGTGAGGTTTTCCAAAGTACTGATTGATAATGGCAGTAGTATCAACATTATGTACAAGGATACCATCCACAAGTTGGGAATAACAGAGAACATGCTGCAAGCAACGAGGACCACCTTTCATGGCATTGTGCCAGGTATTTCCTGTGAGCCGATTGGTAAGGTCCGGGTTGATGTGTTATTCGGCACGAGAGACAATTGCCGGACTAAAAATTTGGAGTTCGAAGTGGTGAATCTGGAGAGCGCTTATCACGCGTTACTTGGCAGGCCCGCGCTGAACAAGTTCATGGCAAGTACTCGCATCAACTACCTTAAGATGAAACTTCCCAGACCAAGAGCTGTGATAACTGTATCAGGGGACTTCCAACGTTCGATTGAGTGCGCCTCAGCCGGATCTAACTTAGCCGAGTCACTCGTAATAGCTAAGGAAAAAGGAAGATACTAGAAGTGGCGGCATTGGCTCAATCCGTGCAGCAGCATATGCCGGCTCTGACCAACCCACACGGAAGCGTGTCATTCCAGGCAACCAAGGACACAAAGAAAGTGCCAATCGATGATCAGTTCCCAGAGCGCACCGTAACCATTGGTGCCGGGTTAAGCAACAAATAGGAAAGCGAGCTCGTCCACTTCCTCCGTGATAATTGGGATATCTTTGCTTGGTCCACTCAGGATCTGCAAGGTGTGTCGAGGGAGCTGGTTGAGCACTCATTAAACATAAGACCCGGGGCTAAGCCATTAAAGCAGCCTCTCCGATGTTTTGCTGAAGATAGAAGGAAAGTCATTGGGGATGAGATAGCTAGGCTCCTAGCAGCCAGGTTTATCATGGAGGTACTCTATCTGGATTGGCTCTCTAATCTGGTGCTTGTGGAAAAGAAGAAGGATGATCCAAACGTGGCCGTGGTATGGTGCATGTGCATTGATTACACGAACCTGAATAAGGCATGTCCCAAAGATCCATTCCAACTCCCTAGAATAGATCAAGTCATAAACTCAACAGCCGGATGTGAACTATTGTCATTCATTGATGCGTATTCTGGTTTCCACCAGATACCCCTAAATCCGGATGATCAAATAAAGACTGTGTTTATTACACCATACAGGGCTTATTGCTATCGCACTATGCCATTTAGGTTACGTAATGCGGGAGCAACGTACCAACGATGCATGCAAAAATGCTTACACGACCAAATAGGTCGGAATGTGCAAGTTTATGTGGATGATGTGGTGATAAAGACTAAGGAACGCAATACACTCCTTAACGATATCTGGCAGACATTCGCGAACTTAAGAAGGTTCCGAATGAAGCTTAACCTAGAGAAGTGCACCTTTGGCGTGCCCGCTGGAAAGTTACTCGGTTTTTTAGTGTCTAGCCGAGGTATCGAAGCTAACCCAACGAAAATTCGGGCCATAGAGAAAATGGAACTGCCAAAATGCTTTAACAATGTGCAGAAGTTCACTGGTTTCCTGGCATTGTTAAGCCGGTTCGTATGTCGGTTGGGAGAGAAGGCCTTGCCCCTCTACTAGTTAATGAAAAAGATAGACAAATTCACATGGACGCCATAGGCGGACATTGCGTTTCGAGAATTGAAAAAGATGCTATCTACCGCGCCGATCCTAGCAGCACCACTACCCAAGGAGCCAATGTTGCTATACGTAGCCACGACCAACTGAGTCGTAAGTGCGGTAATTGTAGTGTAGCGCGAGGAAGAAGGAAAGTCGGTGCAAAGACTGGTGTATTACCTGAGCGGGGTATTATCTGCTTCAAAACAGAATTACCCTCACTATCAAAAGATGGCGTATGGTGTGTATATGTCGGCCAAGAAAATCAAACACTATTTTGAAGAACACCCCATCAAAGTGATATGTGAGGCGCCCATATCAGAGATTATGAGTAACAAATATGCAAGTGACCGGATAGCAAAATGGGCAATTGAGTTAGCCCCATATGCACCGCAATTTGACAGAAGAGATGCGATAAAATCGCAAGATGTGGCGGATTTCTTTGTGGACTGGGCTGAGATGCAATATGAGCCACCTCTGCCGGACTTCAATTATTGGCGAATGCACTTCGATGGATCAAAACTGAAAGATGGGTTGGGCACCGGAGTAGTGCTTACCTTGCCCAAGAAAGATCAACTGAAATATGTCCTTCAAATCCACTTCAGTGCCTCGAATAATGTTGCAGAATATGAAGCATTGGTACATGGTCTCAAGGTAGCAAAAGAAGTGGGGATACGTCGGATACAATGCTTTGGAGATTCAGATTTGGTGGTGCAACAAACGTCTGGAAACTGGGATGCTTTGGATGCTAATATGGCCCTTTACAGATTCCATGTTCAAAAGATAAGTGGATTTTTCGAAGGGTGTGAATTCCATCACATACCTCGGATTGAAAACGAGGCGGCAGATACGCTGTCCAAGTTAGGCTCATCCCGGCAGCCAATCCCACCGAATGTTTCTTTGGAGCACTTGGGAAAACCATCCGTCATGCCATCGCCTAATCAGACTCAATTTATATCCCGGCACTCTCTGGATCAGGAGCTGCACCTATGGAGATAGAGTGAGGAGGCACCTCAGCAAACCCGGGGACTGCACCAGCAAACCCGGGGACTGATCAGCCAGACCAGGCAGGAGTTATGTCAATGGATGCAATGGAAATTAACAAGGAACCATTTCCCGTCCGGGCTATACCAGCTTGGGCCAAGCCAATATATAATTTCCTGTAAGAAAGAGTTTTGCCGGATGATAAGATATCCTCAAGGAAGATCCAAAGGAGAGCAAAGGCCTATACTATTATCAACGCCGAATTATATAAAAGGAGTGTAACAACAGTACTGCAGCGGTGTGTTGACCCAGAAGAAGGACTTGACATACTCCGAGATATTCACCAAGGGGAATGTGGCCACCATGCCTCCTCAAGAGCGTTAGTGGCAAAAGCTTTCCGGCATGGATTTTATTGGCCAAGTGCTTTGGAGACAGCAAAGGATTTGGTGAGAAAATGCAATGGATGTCAGAGATACGCCACGAAAACTCATTTACCAATGTCGGATCTCAAAACTATCCCCATTACTTGGCCATTTGTTGTATGGTGCCTAGATATGGTAGGGCCATTTAAGCCGGCTAAAGGAGGAATGACCCATATCCTAGTTATGGTCAACAAGTTCACCAAGTGGATTGAAGTGAAGCCAATTAAGAAATGTGATGGAGCAACAGCAGTAAGATTCCTCAAGGATATAATCCTGATTATGGCTATCCCCATAGCATCATAACTGATATTGGCATGAATTTCGCTGAAGGAGCATTTGCAAGGTTCTACCAAGAAAAGAAGATCCGGCTAGGTGTCGCCACAGTCGCTCACCCCGCATCGAACGGGCAAGTGGAAAGATCCAACGGACTAGTTTTGTTTGGGATAAAACCCCGGCTCATAGAGTCGCTGCAAAGATCAGCGGGGTGCTGTATAGAAGAACTACCAGCGGTACTATGGAGTTTAAGAACAACTCCGAATCGATCAACAGGCTATACGCCATTATTTCTAGTATATGGGGCAGAAGCTGTATTACCAGCCGACATAGAGCATGATTCGCCAAGGGTCACCCAATACACAGAAGCCGAAGTGCACGAAGCCCGGCAAAATGATGTTGATCTGCTGGAAGAAGAGAGAGAACTTGCCTTGTCCAGATCTGCCATATATCAGCAAAATCTCGGACGCTACCATAGCCGGAAAGTGAACCCCCGAGTCTTTCGGGAAGGTGACATGGTACTCCGGTTGATACAGCACAGTGCTAGCATGCATGAGCTATACCCTCCATGGGAAGGACCTTTCATTGTAAGCAAAGCCTTGCACAATGAATCCTACTACCTTATTGATGCACAGCCACAGGAAAAGAATAATGCGGACAGGTCAGGAGAGGAATCTAAGCGACCGTGGAATGTAGCACTACTTCGTCCTTTTTACACCTGACAAAGAGGTGGATGTATCCGAGCTACTCATATGTCGGTATGTATGTTGTCAATGAGCTTATTAATGAAACTTTGGCACCCCAAGCAGAGACTCGGGGACTACCGTAATAATCGTCTTTCTCGTTATCGTATTTTTTATGTCGGCTGGGTTACGTCGCTTATACCTTAGTCAGATTAGTAATGTGTGAGCACCAAAAACCCAACTCTTCGACTTTGCTGTTTTCCAACAAGAATTGGCTTCATGACAAGCAAGAGAACAAGTTTGGAATGGCAAAGCACATGAAAAACGACTAAGGAAAAGAACTTAAGCGGGCCGACATTTGTTGTTTGGACTAACCCTTTGTTTACTAGATTTATCTAATGCCGGATCATTTTGAGCTAATCTCAAAGTTTCAAGTATTGTTAAGCCAATTTTTTGAACCTCGAACTCGTAAGTCAAAAAACCGAATCAAGGTAGACGCGAGCCGAGTCAAAACTTGGGGGAACAAGAAAACGAAACTCAGGGACTTCACCCACGATAATCCAACATTAAGAAATTAGTTCAAAACAATAAGTTGTAGCACAACCAAACCAAAGTACTTAGATACATTTCCACCCGGCATTCCAGGGATCTAACAAATATGATCAAGTGTTTCTAAGGAGCAGGGGCAGCAGCCGAATCATCAGCCGAAGAAGGAGGTACTTCGGAATTTGGGGGAGGGGCGCTGGCCTCAGCTTCATCCTTAGGGTTGGCCTCGCCATCCTCCGGGTCTTCGGCCTCCTAGCCAAGCTTGGAGGCTTCACCCTCACTCCCTTCATCTTCTTCATCCTCAGAAGCCGCTTCATCATCGAAAACGGCGAGGTAGCTCGGCCATCATTCCAAGCATGGCAGAAGGAATATTGGATAAGTTTGTTAGCACTGGTTTTGCGGCGCGCAACCCACGCCAGATCTTCGTTCCACTTGGATCCGGTGCGCATGTGGGTAAGCAGCCCCAGGTATATCCCTTCGTACCATGAGGGGACGAACTGCAAGGCAATGTCAGCCCCAGCCCGCGCAGCTGATTTGCGCCATAGATTCAGTTGATGCTCACACTCCATCAGTTTGGCTATGAAAGCCGTATGTCTTTTGGGAATGGGCTCAATGGGCCAAAGGGAGCTGAACATCCGCGTTGCCGCCGGTATAATGTTTGCGCCGTAGTTCTTCACTAGCTCAAGGCGAGTGGAGAAGCTCGCCAGCAGATCCTCCGCATCATACGGGATTGGCTCGACAACAGGACTGGTGGGGATACTACGCTGTTCGCGGGACCGGGTTACGACAGCAGCATCAAGAGTATCGCCTTCTGGAAATTTGCCTAAGAACAGAGCAGAGGAAACAGTGAACAAAAGCACCAAACCCGGAGGAATGAAAGTTAAGCAAGGGCAAAGAACTCATGGGCAATCTGGAAGAGGAGCTGCTAAAGCTCGGAGTGGACATTGGCGCTATGGGCCTGGAGTTTCTCATATTCAGAGTTTACCGACGTAAGTTTTACATCAACTTCCTCCAATAGATCCTTATCCTTGAAAATCTGAGTCGTCAAACGCTCTTTTTCCTCGGCAAACTCCTGGTCCACCTTGTCCAGCTCGGTTTTGTGGAGGTCTTTGAGCCTCTGGATTTCGGCATCCAGCCGAGTAACCTCTGAGTCTTGGAGCCGCAGCCGAGCTATCTCATCGTCCTTCATCTTCAATTCAGCCTGATGCTTCCCTGTTTGTTCAAGGAAATGGGTCATCATATCAGGCATGGGTAGACTTTCTTGAAGAGCAACTGCAATAGTGGGTTAATCCGGCAGAGCCGGAACATAAATATACACCGGATGAACAAAATAACGCACAATAATGGGGTGAACAAGATATGATACCTTGGATCTCAGCCAGATTCTTCCGCATGGTGATATCTCAGCTTCAACCTCGGCTGCATAGTCCGGATAATCAAATTAATACGGATCACAAAAAAATCAATGGAAGAAGTAAAGTCTAAGTCAAAAACATTACCCTTCTTCTGGTGCTCCTCCAGGAGTTTTCCATAACACGCGCGAATGTCTTTATAGGAGTCCAGCAGGCGCTGGAACTCGGCAGATCGGGAGTTAGTGGTAATCTGAAATAAGCAAGGTAATGTCAAGATCAAAGGAAAAGTAAAAAGTAATTTGAATTCTACAAGATTCGGGCCAAGTGGAACTTAACTCGGCTCTAGGTGTGTGGATATCGAAGTCTACAAGATCTGGGCCAAGTGGAACTTAACCTGGCTCTAAGTGTGTGGATATTCGAAGTCTACAAGATCCGGGCCAAGTGGAACTTAACCCGGCTCTAGGTGTGTGGATATTCGAAGTCTACAAGATCCGGGACAAGTGGAACTTAACACGACTCTAGGTGTGTGGATATTCGAAGTCTACAAGATCCGGCCAAGTGGAACTTAACCCGGCTCTAGCTGTGTGGATATTCGAAGTCTACAAGATCCGGGCCAAGTGGAACTTAACCCGGCTCTAGGTATGTAGATATTCAAAGTCTACAAGATCCTAGCCAAGTGGAACTTAAGCCGGCTCTAGGTGTGTGGATATTCGAAGTCTACAGGATCCGGGCCAAGTGGAACTTAACCCGGCTCTAGGTGTGCGGATATTCGAAGTGTCCAAGATCCAGGCCAGGGGAACTTAACCCGGCTCTAACTTTGTTAAGATTTAAAATTGCTACGGATAGAAACCAAATTCTCTAGGAGCATCCGACCGAGTAACAAGTTACTCCCTCGGAGGCTCTGGGACTAGGGGATATATCTACAAGTGCTCATCTATACAAAGTACTACAGCAGAGGAAAAGAATTGCCTCCATCATCCGGCCAACCAAAGAGATGGCCTTGGTGGCGGAGTTCATCTGTGCGCTGAACTCAGCTGGGCCGAACTTCTCCGGTAGATCATCCTTTGGATCGATGAATTCAACATTGTTCCAATTCTTCACATACTCCAAGAGCAGTGGACTATAACTTTCGCCGCTAGGAGAGTAGTGCGCCACAAGGCCTTTAATGTGGGCCTCTCGCCTTGCAGATTGAGCTACATCAGGGTTGGTATGCAGAACCAGCTGCCTGCTACCCTCTAATCTGGCAGCGGGTGACCCAAAGGTGATGCCCTTAGCTGATCCGGCAGCTTTCTTGAGCTTGCCAGATGACGGAGGACGCGGTGGAAGATTCGAGGCCGCTGACCCAGAAGGAGCTTGGGAAGCTGGCGGAAAAATATCTGCAATAGACGTCGTTGATCCGGGGGCGGCCAACGAAGCCTTCTTTGGGGAAAGTTCGTCTGCGGTACCAAAGTTGGCAGGCCAGCGCATGGCGGTACCTAAGTTGCCTGAAATCACCGCGTTTCTAAAAGTTGGGCCGCCAACTACCGCGAGGGGCCATTTCGATGCAAACTCGTCTCACCCCTACCAAATCAAAACATGCCGTGAAACTGCCCCGTGAAGTAGACGGTCGGGACCCTCATGTCAGTAATATTTCTGTGACGCGAGCGCCAATGTGGCAACCATGTAGGCGAAACGAGATACTAAAGGAGCATCGTGTGTTGACCAAATTCACAAATCCACCCCCTCCCTCCTTTCGCATGAACCCTAGCACCGGTGGCCTCGAAATCCCCTCTCCAACTAGAATGATCTCGTCGGGCATTTGACTTCCAGCGCCAAGTTGCTGCGCCTACTCGCTGCTACCGAGCTCTAATGCCGAATGACGTGCCAGCCGTTGCGGCGATCTAGCCCGCCTCTACCGTCGACGAGCTGAGCAGCACAGAGGATGGCAGATCCATTTGCTGAGGAAGAAGTACTTCTGGCTAATTTCGGGTGAGCTACTCTTCTCTTTGCTATTCGCACTACCTATAACTGCTAGCTGGCTATTGGCATTACAGGGATATATCGAACATAGAATTGTTTGCTAGCACGACGCTGACAAACAATTCTTATCTTCTGTCTCCAATTTTCTGTCAACTAGGATCTCCGCTGAACCTAGCTACACGGTTCTAGTGAGCATATGCGGCCACCTCATTAAATTAGCACATGGGAAGAGCACGTGGAAAGAGGCTCAGAGTCTGAAGATGGAAGTGGCGCCTGTGCAGTTATGCACTATCCCTGGTTTGGTTGCTGCTGTGCATGAACTTGCTGAAATGAGGCCAGAGCAGACTACACGGTTCAACCTCGTTGATGAACGAGGCTTCAGGGTTCCTATAGCGTGTGACAGTCAGCTAATTGGGTTGATGAAACAACATGTTAGGCTTCGCGTGGTTATGCTGGTGTGTAATATAG
>CAJUXJ010000974.1:0-11791 GCA_910589775.1 Avena eriantha
TCCAAGTGTGGTGGAAGGTCCATGGATGTAATGTCTAGATCCCCTGTCTGACCTATTCACATGCGTGCGATAACACTTAGTAGATTCCTTGACGTGTAGGGGTAACAGTCCCGCTGCGGGTATACCGGGGGACTAGCATGTGCTATAAGGTCCCAACCTTTGTTTTCCATCTAGATTTTGACCTAAACAAAGCTAAACCACAAAATAGCGCGTTGTCTGAACCTCGTACAAAGAAAGCTACAGGGGTAGACCCGCGGGCCCCCTACTAGGGTTTCGCTGGAAAAGGACCGTCGGAGCTCCGGAATCCTACTGGAACTGGCACGTGGACCTAGTATATGTTCCAGTGTGGTGGAAGGTCCATGGATGTAATGTCTAGATCCCCGTCTGACCTTGTTCACATGCGTGCGATAACACTTAGTAGATTCCTTGACGTGTAGGGGTAACAGTCCCGCTGCGGGTATACCGGAGCTAGCATGTGCTATAAGGTCCCAACCTTTGTTTTCCGTCTAGATATGACCTAAACAAAGCTAAACCACAAAAAAAGCGCGTTGTCTGATCATCGTAACAAGAAAGCTATAGGGTAGACCCGCGGGTCCCCCGACTAGGGTTTCGCTGGAAAAGGACCGCCGGAGCTCCGGAATCCTACTGGAACTGGCACGTGGACCTAGTATATGTGTCCAATGTGGTGGAGGTCCATGGATGCAATGTCCTAGATCCCCCGATCTGACCTTCTACACATGCGTGCGATAACCTTAGTAATTCCTGACGTGTAGGGGTAATAGTCCCGCTGCGTATCACCGGGGGCTAGCATGTGCTATAAGGGTCCCACCCTTTTGTTTTCCCATGTAGATATGATCTAAATAAAGCTAAACCAACAAAAAAGCGTGTTGTCTGAACCTCGTACTAAGAAAGCTACTGGGGTAGACCCGCCCTCGGGCGATAACACTTAGTAGATTCCTGGACGTGTAGGGGTAACAGTCCCGCTGCGGTATACCGGGGGGCTAGCATTGCTATAAGGTCCCAACCTTTGTTTTCCATGTATATATGACCTAAACATAGCTAAACCAACAAAAAGCGCGTTGTATCAACCTCGTACAAAGAAAGCTACAGGGGTAGACCCGCGGGCCCCACCGACAAGGGTTTCGCTGGAAAGGACCGCCGGAGCTCCGGAATCCCACTGGAACTTGCACGTGGACCTAGTATATGTGTCCAAGTGTGGGGAAGGTCCATGGATGTAATGTCTAGATCCCCGGTCTGACCTTCTTCACATGCGTGCGATAACACTTAGTAGATTCCTTGACGTGTAGGGGTAACAGTCACGCTGGCGTTATACCGGGGGCTAGCATGTGCTATAAGGTCCCAACCTTTGATTTCCATGTAGATATGACCTAAAACAAAGCTAAACCAACAAAAAGCGCGTTGTCTGAACCTCGTACTAAGAAAGCTACAGGGGTAGACCTGCGGGCGATAACACTTAGTAGATTCCTTGACGTGTAGGGGTAACAGTCCCGCTACGGGTATACCGGGGTGGTAGCATGTGCTATAAGGTCCCAACCTTTGTTTTCCATGTAGATATGACCTAAACAAAGCTAACCCAACAAAAAGCGCGTTGTTTGAACCTCGTACAAAGAAAGCTACGGGGGTAGACCCGCGGGCCCCCTGACTAGGGTTTCGCTGGAAAGGACCGCCGGAGCTCGGAATCCTACTGGAACTGGCACGTGGACCTAGTATATGTGTCCAAGTGTGGTGGAAGGTCCATGGATGTAATGTCTAGATCCCCGGTCTGACCTTATTTCACATGCGTGCGATAACACTTAGTAGATTCCTTGACGTGTAGGGTAACAGTCCCGCTGCGGGTATACCGGGTGCTAGCATGTGCTATAAGGTCCCAACCTTTGTTTTCCATGTAGATATGACCTAAACAAAGCTAACCACAAAAGCGCGTTGTCTGAACCTCGTACAAAGAAAGCTACAGGGGTAGACAGCGGGCCCAGCGACTAGGGTTCGCTGGAAAAGGACCCGCCGGAGCTCCGGAATCCTACTGGACCTAGTATATGTGTCCAAGTGTGGTGGAAGGTCCATGGATGTAATGTCTAGATCCCCGGTCTGACCTTATTCACATGCGTGCGATAACACTTAGTAGATTCCTTGACGTGTAGGGGTAACAGTCCCGCTGCGGGTATACCGGGGCTAGCATGTGCTATAAGGTCCCAACCTTTGTTTTCCATGTAGATATGACCTAAACAAAGCTAAACCAACAAAAAAGACGTTGTCTGAACCTCGTACAAAGAAAGCTACAAGGGTAGACCCGCGGGCCCCACCGACTAGGGTTTCGCTGGAAAAGGATCGCCGGAGCTCCGGAATTCCACTGGAAATTGCCACGTGGACCTAGTATATGTGTCGAAGTGGTGGTTAAGGTCCATGGATGCAATGTCTAGATCCCCGATCTGACCTTCTACACATGCGTGCGATAACACTTAGTAGATTCCTTGACGTGTAGGGGTAATAGTCCCGCTGCGGGTACCGGGGGGCTAGCATGTGCTATAAGGTCCCAACCTTTGTTTTCCATGTAGATATGATCTAAACAAAGCTAAACCAACAAAAAAGCGTGTTGTCTGAACCTCGTACTAAGAAAGCTACAGGGGTAGACCCGCGGGCGATAACACTTAGTAGATTCCTGGACGTGTAGGGGTAACAGTCCCGCTGCGGGTATACCGGGGGCTAGCATGTGCTATAAGGTCCCAACCTTTTTTTTTCCATGTAGATATGACCTAAACAAGCTAAACCAACAAAAAAGCGCGTTGTCTCAACCTCGTACAAAGAAAGCTACAGGGGTAGACCCGCGGGCCCCACCGACTAGGGTTTCGCTGGAAAGGACCGCCGGAGCTCCGGAATCCTACTGGAACTTGCACGTGGACCTAGTATATGTGTCCAAGTGTGGTGGAAGGTCCATGGATGCAATGTCTAGATCCCCGGTCTGACCTTCTACACATGCGTGCGATAACACTTAGTAGATTCCTTGACGTGTAGGGGTAACAGTCCCGCTGCGGGTACTAGGGGGGCTACATGTGCTATCAGGTCCCAACCTTTTGTTTCCATGTAGATATGACCTAAACAAAGCTAAACCAACAAAAAAGCGCGTTTTTGAACCTCGTACTAAGAAAGCTACAGGGGTAGACCCGCGGGCGATAACACTTAGTAGATTCCTTGACATGTAGGGGTAACAGTCCCGCTGCGGGTATACCGGGGGGCTAGCATGTGCTATAAGGTCCCAACCTTTGTTTTCCATGTAGATATGACCTAAACAAAGCTAAACCAAAAAAGCGCGTTGTCTGAACCTCGTACAAAGAAAGCTACAGGGGTAGA
Source organism: Avena eriantha (assembly GCA_910589775.1). NCBI lineage: Eukaryota > Viridiplantae > Streptophyta > Magnoliopsida > Poales > Poaceae > Avena > Avena eriantha. The sequence continues at coordinate 3,367 of CAJUXJ010000974.1, forward strand.
CCCGCGGGCGCCCCCGACTAGAGTTTCGCTGGAAAAGGACCGCCGGAGCTCCGGAATCCTACTGGAACTGGCACGTGGACCTAGTATATGTGTCCAGTGTGGTGGAAGGTCCATGGATGTAATGTCTAGATCCCCGGTCTGACCTTATTCACATGCGTGCGATAACACTTAGTAGATTCCTTGACGTGTAGGGGTAACAGTCCCGCTGCGGGTATACCGGAGCTAGCATGTGCTATAAGGTCCCAACCTTTGTTTTCCATGTAGATATGACCTAAACAAAGCTAAACCAACAAAAAAGCGCGTTGTCTGAACATCGTACAAAGAAAGCTATAGGGGTAGACCCGCGGGTCCCACAGACTAGGGTTTCGCTGAAAAGGACCCTCCGGAGCTCCGGAATCCTACTGGAACTGCACGTGGACCTAGTATATGTGTCCAAGTGTGGTGAAGGTCCATGGATGCAATGTCTAGATCCCCGATCTGACCTTCTACACATGTGTGCGATAACACTTAGTAGATTCCTTGACGTGTAGGGGTAATAGTCCCGCTGCGGGTATACCCGGGGGCTAGCATGTGCTATAAGGTCCCAACCTTTGTTTTCCATGTAGATATGATCTAACAAAGCTAAACCAACAAAAAAGCGTGTTGTCTGAACCTCGTACTAAGAAAGCTACAGGAGACCCGCGGGCGATAACACTTAGTATTCCTGGACGTGTAGGGGTAACAGTCCCGCTGCGGGTATACCGGGGGGCTAGCATGTGCTATAAGGTCCCAACCTTTGTTTTCCATGTAGATATGACCTAAACATAGCTAAACCAACAAAAAAGCGCGTTGTCTCAACCTCGTACAAAGAAAGCTACAGGGTAACCCGCGGCCCCACCGACAAGGGTTTCGCTGGAAAGGACCGCCGGAGCTCCGGAATCCCACTGGAACTTGCACGTGGACCTAGTATATGTGTCCAAGTGTGGTGGAAGGTCCATGGATGTAATGTCTAGATCCCCGGTCTGACCTTCTTCACATGCGTGCGATAACACTTAGTAGATTCCTTGACGTGTAGGGGTAACAGTCACGCTGCGGGTGTATACCGGGGGCTAGCATGTGCTATAAGGTCCCAACCTTTGATTTCCATGTAGATATGACCTAAACAAAGCTAAACCAACAAAAAGCGCGTTGTCTGAACCTCGTACTAAGAAAGCTACAGGGGTAGACCCGCGGGCGATAACACTTAGTAGATTCCTTGACGTGTAGGGGTAACAGTCCCGCTACGGGTATACCGGGGGCTAGCATGTGCTATAAAGTCCCAACCTTTGTTTTCCATGTAGATATGACCTAAACAAAGCTAAACCAGCAAAAAAGCGCGTTGTTTGAACCTCGTAGAAAGAAAGCTACGGGGGTAGACCCGCGGGCCCCCCGACTAGGGTTTCGCTGGAAAAGGACCGCCGGAGCTCCGGAATCCTACTGGAACTGGCACGTGGACCTAGTATATGTGTCCAAGTGTGGTGGAAGGTCCATGGATTAATGTCTAGATCCCCGGTCTGACCTTATTCACATGCGTGCGATAACACTTAGTAGATTCCTTGACGTGTAGGGGTAACAGTCCCGCTGCGGGTATACCGGAGTAGCATGTGCTATAAGGTCCCAACCTTTGTTTTCCGTGTAGATATGACCTAAACAAAGCTAAACCAACAAAAGTGCGTTGTCTGAACCTCGTACAAGAAAGCTACAGGGGTAGACCCGCGGCCCCCCCGACTAGGGTTTCGCTGGAAAAGGACCGCCGGAGCTCCGGAATCCTACTGGAACTGGCACGTGGACCTAGTATATGTGTCCAAGTGTGGTGGAAGGTCCATGGATGTAATGTCTAGATCCCCGGTCTGACCTTATTCACATGCGTGCGATAACACTTAGTAGATTCCTTGACGTGTAGGGGTAACAGTCCCGCTGCGGGTATACCGGGGGCTAGCATGTGCTATAAGGTCCCAACCTTTGTTTTCCATGTAGATATGACCTAAACAAAGCTAAACCAACAAAAAAGCCGTTGTCTAACCTCGTACAAAGAAAGCTACAGGGGTAGACCCGCGGGCCCCACCGACTAGGGTTTCGCTGAAAAGGACCGCCGGAGCTCCGGAATTCCAGTGGAAATTGCACGTGGACCTAGTATATGTGTCCAAGTGTGGTGGAAGGTCCATGGATGCAATGTCTAGATCCCCGATCTGACCTTCTACACATGCGTGCGATAACACTTAGTAGATTCCTTGACGTGTAGGGGTATAGTCCCGCTGCGGTATACCCGGGGGCTAGCATGTGCTATAAGGTCCCAACCTTTGTTTTCCATGTAGATATGATCTAAACAAAGCTAAACACAAAAAAAAGCGTGTTGTCTGAACCTCGTACTAAGAAAGCTACAGGGGTAGACCCGCGGGCGATAACACTTAGTAGATTCCTGGACGTGTAGGGGTAACAGTCCCGCTGCGGGTATACCGGGGGGCTAGCATGTGCTATAAGGTCCCAACCTTTGTTTTCCATGTAGATATGACCTAAACATAGCTAAACCAACAAAAAAGCGCGTTGTCTCAACCTCGTACAAAGAAAGCTACGGGTAGACCCGCGGCCCCACGACAAGGGTTTCGCTGGAAAAGGACCGCCGGAGCTCGGAATCCCCACTGGAACTTGCACGTGGACCTAGTATATGTGTCCAAGTGTGGTGGAAGGTCCATGGATGCAATGTCTAGATCCCCGGTCTGACCTTCTACACATGCGTGCGATAACACTTAGTAGATTCCTTGACGTGTAGGGGTAACAGTCCCGCTGCGGGTATACCAGGGGGGCTAGCATGTGCTATAAGGTCCCAACCTTTGTTTTCCATGTAGATAGGACCTAAACAAAGCTAAACCACAAAAAACGCGTTGTTTGAACTCATACAAAGAAAGCTAAGGGGTAGACCCGCGGACCCACCGACTAGGGTTTCGCTGGAAAGGACCGCCGGAGCTCCGGATCCTACTGGAACTGGTACGTGGACCTAGTATTGTTTCCAAGTGTGGTGGAAGGTCCATGGATCAATGTCTAGATCCCCGGTGTGACCTTATTCACATGCGTGCGATAACACTTAGTAGATTCCTGACGTGTAGGGGTAACAGTCCCGCTGCGGGATACCGGGGGCTAGCATGTGCTATAAGGTCCCAACCTTTGTTTCCATGTAGATATGACCTAAACAAAGCTAAACCACAAAAAGGCGCGTTGTCTGAACCTCGTACAAAGAAAGCTACAGGGGTAGACCCGCGGGCCCGCCGACTAGGGTTTCGCTGGAAAAGGACCGCCGGAGCTCCGGAATCTACTGGAACTGGCACGTGGACCTAGTATATGTGTCCAAGTGTGGTGGAAGTCCATGGATGTATGTCTAGATCCCGGTCTGACCTTATTCACATGCGTGCGATAACACTTAGTAGATTCCTTGATGTGTAGGGGTAACAGTCCCGCTGCGGGTATACCGGGGGGCTAGCATGTGCTATAAGGTCCCAACCTTTGTTTTCCGTGTAGATATGACCTAAACAAAGCTAAACATCAAAAAAGCGCGTTGTCTGAACCTCGTACAAAGAAAGCTACAGGGTAGCCCACGTGCCCCACCGACTAGGGTTTCGCTAGAAAAGACCGCCGAGCTACGGAATCCCACTGGAACTGGCACGTGGACCTAGTATATGTGTCCAAGAGTGGTGGAAGGTCCATGGATGCAATGTCTAGATCCCCGGTCTGACTTTCTTCTACACATGTGTGCGATAACACTTAGTAGATTCCTTGATGTGTAGGGGTAACGTCCGCTGCGGGTATACCGGGGGCTAGCATGTGCTATAAGGTCCCAACCTTTGTTTTCATGTAGATATGACCTAAACAAAGATAAACCAACAAAAAAGCGCGTTGTCTGAACCTCGTACTAAGAACCTACAGGGGTAGACCTCGGCGATAACACTTAGTAGATTCCTTGACGTGTAGGGGTAACAGTCCCGCTGCGGGTATACCGGGGGGCTAGCATGTGCTATAAGGTCCCAACCTTTGTTTTCCATGTAGATATGACCTAAACAAAGCTAAACCAACAAAAAGCGCGTTGTCTGAACCTCGTACAAAGAAAGCTACAGGGGTAGACCCGCGGGCCCCACCGACTAGGGTTTCGCTGGAAAAGGACCGCCGGAGCTCCGGACCCACTGGAACTTGCACGTGGACCTAGTATATGTGTCCAAGTGTGGTGGAAGGTCCATGGATGCAATGTCTAGATCCCCGCTCTGACCTTCTACACATGCGTGCGATAACACTTAGTAGATTCCTGGACGTGTAGGGGTAATAGTCCCGCTGCGGGTATACCGGGGGCTAGCATGTGCTATAAGGTCCCAACCTTTGTTTTCCATGTATATATGACTAAACAAAGCTAAACCAACAAAAAGCGCGTTGTCTGAACCTCGTACTAAGAAAGCTACAGGGGTAGACCCGCGGGCGATAACACTTAGTAGATTCCTGGACGTGCAGGGGTAACAGTCCCGCAGCGGGTAATCGGGGGGCTAGCATGTGCTATAAGGTCCCAACCTTTGTTTTCCATGTAGATATGACCTAAACAAAGCTAAACCAACAAAAAAGCGTGTTGTCTGAACCTCGTACAAAGAAAGCTACAGGGTAGACCCGCGGGCCCCCCCGACTAGGGTTTTCGCTGGAAAGGACCGCCGAGCTCCGGAATCCTACTGGAACTGGCACGTGGACCTAGTATATGTGTCCAAGTGTGGTGGAAGGTCCATGGATGTAATGTCTAGATCCCCGGTCTGACCTATTCACATGCGTGCGATAACACTTAGTAGATTCCTTGACGTGTAGGGGTACCGTCCCGCTGCGGGTATACCGGGGGCTAGCATGTGCTATAGGTCCCAACCTTTGTTTTCCTCTAGATATGACCTAAACAAAGCTAAAACCAACAAAAAGCGCGTTGTCTGAACCTCGTACAAAGAAAGCTACAGGGGTAGACCCGGGCCCCTACTAGGGTTTCGCTGGAAAAGGACCGTCGGAGCTCCGGAATCCTACTGGAACTGGCACGTGGACCTGTATATGTGTCCAAGTGTGGTGGAAGGTCCATGGATGTAATGTCTAGATCCCCGGTCTGACCTTGTTCACATGCGTGCGATAACACTAGTAGATTCCTTGACGTGTAGGGGTAACAGTCCCGCTGCGGGTATACCGGAGGCTAGCATGTGCTATAAGTCCCAACTTTGTTTCCGTCTAGATATGACCTAAACAAAGCTAAACCACAAAAAACGCGTTGTCTGTCATCGTACAAGAAAGCTATAGGGTAGACCCGCGGGTCCCACCGACTAGGGTTTCGCTGGAAAGGACCGCCGGAGCTCCGGAATCCTACTGGAACTGGCACGTGGACCTATATATGTTCCAAGTGTGGTGGAAGGTCCATGGATGCAATGTCTAGATCCCCGATCTGACCTTCTACACATGCGTGCGATAACACTTAGTAGATTCCTTGACGTGTAGGGGTAATAGTCCCGCTGCGGGTATACCGGGGGGCTAGCATGTGCTATAAGGTCCCAACCTTTGCTTTCCATGTAGATGATCTAATAAAGCTAAACCACAAAAAGCGTGTTGTCTGACCTTGTACTAAGAAAGCTACTGGGGTAGACCCGCGGGCGATAACACTTAGTAGATTCCTGGACGTGTAGGGGTAACAGTCCCGCCTGCGGGTATACCGGGGGGCTAGCATGTGCTATAAGGTCCCAACCTTTGTTTTCCATGTATATATGACCTAAACATAGCTAAACCAACAAAAAGCGCGTTGTATCAACCTCGTACAAAGAAAGCTACAGGGGTAGACCCGCGGGCCCCACCGACTAGGGTTTCGCTGGAAAAGGACCGCCGGAGCTCCGGAATCCCACTGGAACTTGCACGTGGACCTAGTATATGTGTCCAGTGTGGTGGAAGGTCCATGGATGTAATGTCTAGATCCCCGGTCTGACCTTCTCACATGCGTGCGATAACACTTAGTAGATTCCTTGACGTGTATGGGTAACAGTCACGCTGCGGTTTTATACCGGGGGCTAGCATGTGCTATAAGGTCCCAACCTTTGATTTCCATGTAGATATGACCTAAACAGCTAAACACCAACAAAAAAGCGCGTTGTCTGAACCTCGTACTAAGAAAGCTAACAGGGGTAGACCTGCGGGCGATAACACTTAGTAGATTCCTTGACGTGTAGGGGAAACAGTCCCGCTACGGGTATACCGGGGTGCTAGCATGTGCTATAAGGTCCCAACCTTTGTTTCCATGTAGATATGACCTAAACAAAGCTAACCAACAAAAAGCGCGTTGTTTTAACCTCGTACAAAGAAAGCTATAGGGGGTAGACCCGCGGGCCCCCTGACTAGGGTTTCGCTGGGAAAGGACCGCCGGAGCTCCGGAATCCTACTGGAACTGCACGTGGACCTAGTATATGTGTCCAAGTGTGGTGGAAGGTCCATGGATGTAATGTCTAGATCCCGGTCTGACCTTATTCACATGCGTGCGATAACACTTAGTAGATCCTTGACGTGTAGGGGTAACAGTCCCGCTGCGGTATACGGGTGCTAGCATGTGCTATAATGTCCCAAAAACCACAAACCAACCTTGTATGTTTCCTGTAGATATGACCTAAACAAAGCTAAACCAACAAACAGCGCGTTGTCTAACCTCGTACAAGAAAGCTACAGGGTAGACCAGCGGGCCCAGCGACTAGGGTTTCGCTGGAAAAGGACCGCCGGAGCTCCGGAATCCTACTGGACCTAGTATATGTGTCCAAGTGTGGTGGAAGGTCCATGATGTAATGTCTAGATACCCCGTCTTGACCTTATTCACATGCGTGCGATAACACTTAGTAGATTCCTTGACGTGTAGGGGTAACAGTCCCGCTGCGGGTATACCGGGGGCTAGCAAGTGCTATAAGGTCCCAACGTTTGTTTTCCATGTAGATATGACCGAAACAAAGCTAAACCACAAAAAAGAACGTTGTCTAAACCTCGTACAAAGAAAGCTACAGGGGTAGACCCGCGGGCCCCACCGACTAGGGTTTTTCGCTGGAAAAGGATCGCCGGAGCTCCGGAATTCCAGTGGAAATTGCACGTGGACCTAGTATATGTGTCGAAGTGTGGTGGAAGGTCCATGGATGCAATGTCTAGATCCCCGATCTGACCTTCTACACATGCGTGCGATACACACTTAGTAGATTCCTTGACGTTAGGGGTAATAGTCCCGCTGCGGTATACCGGGGGGCTAGCATGTGCTATAAGGTCCCACCTTTGTTTCCATGTAGATTGATCTAAACAAATCTAACCAACAAAAGCGTGTTGTCTGAACCTTGTACTAAGAAAGCTACAGGGGTAGACCGCGGGCGATAACACTTAGTAGATGCCTGGACGTGTAGGGGTACAGTCCCGCTGCGGGTATACCGGGGGGCTAGCATGTGCTATAAGGTCCCAACCTTTGTTTTCCATGTAGATATGACCTAAACATAGCTAAACCAACAAAAGCGCGTTGTATCAACCTCGTACAAGAAAGCTACAGGGGTAGACCCGCGGGCCCCACCGACAAGGGTTTCGCTGGAAAGGACCGCCGGAGCTCCGGAATCCCACTGGAACTTGCACGTGGACCTAGTATATGAGTCCAAGTGTGGTGGAAGGTCCATGTATGCAATGTCTAGATCCCTGGTCTGACCTTCTACACATGCGTGCGATAACACTTAGTAGATTCCTTGACGTGTACGGGTAACAGTCCCGCTGCGGGTGTACGGGGGGCTAACATGTGCTATCAGGTCCCAACCTTTGTTTTCCATGTAGATAGGACCTAAACAAAGCTAAACCAACAAAAAAGCGCGTTGTTGAACCTCGTACTAAGAAAGCTACAGGGGTAGACCCGCGGGCGATAACACTTAGTAGATTCCTTGACATGTAGGGGTAAACAATCCCGCTGCGGGTTACCGGGGGCTAGCATGTGCTATAAGGTCCCACCTTTGTTTTCCATGTAGATATGACCTAAACAAAGCTAACCAACAAAAAGCGCGTTGTCTGAACCTCATACAAAGAAAGCTACCGGGGTAGACCCGCGGGATCCACCGACTAGGGCTTCGCTGGAAAAGGACTGCCGGAGCTCCGGAATCCTACTGGAACTGGTACGTGGACCTAGTATATGTTTCCAAGTGTGGTGGAAGGTCCATGGATGTAATGTCTAGATCCCCGGTCTGACCTTCTTCACATGCGTGCGATAACCTTAGTAGATTCCTTGACGTGTAGGGGTAACAGTCCCGCTGCGGGTATACCCGGGGGCTAGCATGTGCTATAAGGTCCCAACCTTTGATTTCCATGTAGATATGACCTAAAAAAAGCTAAACCAACAAAAAAGCGCGTTGTCTGAACCTCGTAC